>JACEGR010000888.1:0-207311 GCA_014170235.1 Listronotus bonariensis | reverse complement strand
ATTCACTCGCACCTACTATAAGTGTTAATAGTATAATAAAATAAAATTTCAAATTTTATATTTAAGGTCGTTTAAACCAAGAGAACTTTAAAGGGGTAGACAACCCAGCAAACACTATTTGCCGGCAATATACATTTTTCATATTGGCAATGATGGTAAAGCATTGGCAATTGGTGGCAATATTATGCCAACATCTAATACGCATTAAAAAGTTACCCTAAATAAACACTCAATTGCCAATAAATTTTACATGCAGGCGACTTGCCGGCAAGCATACAAAAATGGCGGCATACCAATCCTGATTAAATAAAGCATGCCTTTTGTTGCAGGCAAATAAATATTGGATTTTTGAAGGCAAACCTTCAACGCATATTTAAACTTTTCAAACCATATTTATAACATTAGTATTTAACTAACATTAAAGCAATTTTTAATCTGTTTTATTTATAATGGCGGCTAAACAACATTATTTTATGTCTTTTACATAATTTAGAGGAAATGGCCTTTTCATAACATTTTATTGTTATAAATCATGCAAATAAAAATAACATTTTAAACAAAAGCAAAGTACTGCAGATGGCTTCCTCCACATTTTACAGCAAAAATATAAGTAGCTTTTTATTCGTTACTTTAAACAAACCCCGTGTCCCGAATTTTGTAAATAAAAATCCGATAGTGAATAAAATATTTAAAAAATAACTATATTAAAATAAAAACTTTGAAACCATGTATCTCGCAAACAATTAACTTTTTGACTAAGGCAAATTGCGTGGGATCGTTGTATTTCGGCTCAAGGAGTTTATGGTAGCATTTTCTAGAGACACCAGACACCCTGTATATTATTCAACGCTACGCGACTGTTAAAGACCCTCTTTAATAAAAGTAGTTACAACTTTAATAAAATAAAAAACATAAACAACTTTAATAAAATAAAAAACATAACAAAATAAGTTCCAGAACTTGCACCAATCTTAACTCGGCTCTTTCAAATTTCTTACGACACAGGTATCATTCCGGAGAGCTGGAAAGCTGCACGTGTTCAACCTATTCCCAAAAAGGATCTAAATCTCTTCCATCTAACTATAGACCAATTTCAATTCTCTCAGTTCTTTGTAAAGTGATGAAAAAAATCATTAATTCAAAAATACTTAAATATTTAGCAAAAAACAAAATTTTACATGAAAGGCAGTATGGATTTCGCCACAAAGATCTACAGCAGATCTTCTTTTCTTCGTATCACACTGCTGGAATAAGTCTCTTGAGTTTCTAGGTGAGTCCCATTTGAAAGTAACCTTAACTCGCTTAAACACATTGTGTCTATAGCCACGGTAGCTTTAAAAAAGCTTGGATTTCTTTTTCGAGCCAAAAGTATTTTCTAATTTATACACTTTGTATGTGTCCCAAATCCGACCTCCCTTGAAATATTGTTCTTATATCTGGGGCACGGCTTCCCCCACAAGCCTTAGCATTCTTGATTTCATTCAAAGAAGAGTTATTCGTCTCATTAATGATCCCTTACTTACAGAAAGCTCGTCCTCTCTTGCCCATCGTCGGGCTGTGGGGGATTTATCGCTTTTTATAGGTACTTCCATGGTTTCTGCTCTGAAGAATTATCCAGTATAGTTCCTTCACTCACGGTTCTCACCAGAGTAACTCGTGGTGCCGCGCGTATGCATTCCTATACGGTTCAACTGGACACGCCCCGAACTTCCACTTTGTTCGTTCTTTTATCCCTAGAGTTTCTAGAATGTGGAACCTGCTGCTCGCGGAGGTCTTTCCTTCCCCCCAAATCTTCAAGTATTTAAGTCCCGTGTCAACAAACTTCCTCTTACCTACGGTACGTTAGTATTTAGGCTTTTAGCCTTCGTGGTTTGTCCAAATATAAAAAAAAGAGGAACAAGTTCTTGCTTTAAATACTTTATCTTACTTGCTTCTTTACAGTTTGTTGGAGATTTCAAACAAAATAACTCGAGCTCGGGTTTAAACGCTCTTAAAGCTAAAAATCATTTAGAAGATGCCATTGCAAGTACTCACAAGAAGACAGATGGCGAATGCAAGAGAAAGAAAAGTAAAGGAAGTAAAATTAAGCAAATAAAAACTTAAAAGGATTATAAACACCGAGATGTTAGTGAAAGCAAGCAACAGTTTGTTCTCACGTCGATCTTCATGGATATTTTTACACGAACAAATCTTATTTTTGCTAATAAATTGGAAAACAACTTTCAGCATTATAGATATCATCATAATCATCACTGGAAATGATGATACAGATGATATTAATGCAATTTCACTTTGATTATCAAAGACCACGGTTATAGGTTTAACCATTTTATGAATTCAGAGGTATTTATGCCATTACTCATCAACATTTAGTCAGTTAATATGGATATCACAAAATATGTCACAAACTTTATGAATTCTAGTCAAGCTAAAAAAATTGAGACAACCACGGTACGTTAGTATTTAGACTCTTAGCCTTCGTGGTTAGTCCAAATATAAAAAAAAGGTTGTAATCATAAGTTAATTCTATAAAGAAAGTTCCCATATAACATTTTTTACCGGCAAGGCATTGGCAAAAAGGTATCAAAAAGACATCAAAATGGGCAATTGGCCGTTATTGGATGATGGCATCCATCAGTAATGAGTTATGCTGAAAAAATGCATTTAGAATGATGGCATCCATCATTAAAAGGTTTTGGCAAAAATATGCCTGTTAGATGATGGCATTACATTATTTTTTCCTAATGACAATAAAATGCATTTTTTACCGTCCAGGGAACTAAAATATGCATAAATAATGCACATGCATAATGTGTGGTTATGTACAGGGTGGCCCATATAAAATTAAATACTATAATTTTGGAAAAACCATAAGAGATACAATAAAAATACTAAAAAAATACAAAAAAATACATTTCATTGAACAACTTCTGCATATAACTTTTTCTTGTATCTCTTATGGTTTTCCAAAATTACAGTACTAAGCATATTTTTGCCAAACCCTTTTTAATGATGGATGCCATGATCCTAAATGTATTTTTTTCAGCATAACTTATTAATGATGGATGCCATCATCCTAAACGCATTTTTTCATAATAACTTATTAATGATGGATGCCAACACATTTTATGCAGCACGTGGCCCAATAACGGCCAATTGCCCATTTTGATGTCTTTTTGATACCTTTTTGCCAATGCCTTGCCGGCAAAAAATGTTATATGGGTAATTCTATAAAGAAAGTTTATATAGTGCATTTCTTTTAATGTCTCTCTCCACTTCCATTTTTTTAAACGAATCAATTTAAAAACTTGAAATTGATGGACAAATACGATATTTTAGAGTAGAATTGACAGATAAAAATTTCAGGGTGGCTGCTTAGCGCCATCTTCGGAAAAAACTTTAGTTGATGGGCTTTTGTGACGAGTACAGCGGGGTATCTCAGCTATTATTAAAGATAGAATCTTGCGGTTGTCGCAAACCTGAGCTATTTTTTGCGAAACGAACGAAATGCCATAAACAAAGTCGTCATAACCATCTTAGTTTCTGAGCTACAGGGCGATTTTGAAAATTTTGCATTTTCAAGTATATCTTATATCTCAGTTGGCTGATAACGTATTAAAAAGGTATATTTTTTCGTAGAATGCAGCGGCGTAGTCAGATTTTTTCAAATAATTTTGTTTTTGAAATATTGACCAATCTTGTTTTTTTTTCTTTTTAATAAAACAACCTTGTATATTTGTCAAAATAATAATTTGCCTTTTTACAAGCTTTTTAAAAATATGTAACAGAAATTTTAATAAACAACGACAATTCCAATTTTCATATCCAAAATTTTGCAGTAGGACATGCAAAACAAATCAGTCAGTAATATATTTTTGTTTTATGTTTTTCTAAATCAAGAATAAACCTAATATATTATGCTAACAATAAATCAAGACAATTATTTGGTAAAAACTTTTAACAAATTAATAATGTTGCTCGCGTAAGTGCTATATAATATATAATATAAGGCGCGCTTGTGGCGGCTTCGGTTGTATCGGCGAGCGTCGATCTCCGGAGTTAAGCAGTGGAATGCGCGCCCATAATTTGGATGGGTGTCCGGCGACAGCGGTGTTTTGGGCAGCGGCACGCGGTGTTTCTGCTCGGGGAAGCGGACCGAGCAACAACCATCCAAGTTATGGAATGAATGGTGTGTGAATGAGAAGGGAGTAGAGGTCAAGGTACAATAAGCCTTCAGGCTGCAGTGCACCACCTAGGGGGCGGTCGTCGGACCTGGGTGGGATGACCCCGAAAGGGTGAAAAAAAAAAGTGCTATATACCTACTCAGATTTATGTAAGAAGGAAAAAAATTTCAATAAAATAGCAAAATCCAATTTTGAAATTCGTAATGTGAACACCACTACAATAATTCAGTCAATAAAAAAAAACTGTTAACTGATTTGTTTACATGGCCTACTGCAAAATTTGGGATGTGAACTATGAATTTTAGGAGTGTTGTCGTTGTTTTTAAAAATAGTGTAACAGTGTTATATATTTTAAAAAAGCCTTAAAAGGCAAATTTATATTTTTATCATATATACAGGGTGATCCATTTAAAAAATCTATCATTGGTCAATATCCTCAGAATAAAATTTTTTGGAAAAATTCTGACTACGCCACTGCATTTTACGTAAAAATTTTGCCTAAATTGCAAGAAGTTTTACGAAAACCACAAAAAATGTTTTTATAAGTCTTTTTAATGAAGGCGACAAATGCAAGTAAATTTCTTAATTTCTACATCTTAAATATCTAATTTTTGATGTCCATCAATTTGTTTTTTTTTTTATTAAGATAAAATAGTGCAGATCTCTAATTATTAGAGAAATATTGCACAGGAAAATAAGGCCAGTCACTAATAATAGCTTGCGCAGATGCATGGTAGAATAAGGACTCTCTTAATAAGTATAGAGTGCCCTGGCTTTATTTATGTCGGTTTTAGGTCGTGTCTCATTTTGCTCTCATTTTAACTTCCGAACTGTTCGCGTAAACCGAAGTGCAGCCGAGCACAAAATCAGAAATTTTTAGAAGTAAAAATACTTAAAACCTTGCTTTTTCAAATGAATTTCTTTAATTAGGTAAAACAAAACCCTACAACACAAAAAATAAAGAAAAACAACTAAAATTGTTTCCCCTTTTTTAGGTTAATGGTAGGTACTGTCAACATGATTTGCAATAACTCTAAATTATGGGTACAAGCACTATTTAAATAGAGCCGGTATTAACAATACCTGAGCTTAATAAGGCAACTTGCAATACTTCTTTATTGTTTTATTTAGGTAAATTCAATAAGCTATAAAAAAAGTATATAAAAGTATATTTGCAATTTTTCTGTTTTTTTTTGTAGAAAATTTAATGTAGATTAAGGCTACCATACTTAAAATTAAAATTATTCGCAACACTGCTAAAAGATATCGTTTTTACTATGCAAGAAATACCTACGGTGACTGTTTTAAACCTTGGGTTTCTGCAATAGGACAAGAAAAAAGTTGTAATAGAACCAATTATAAATGCTTTTAACATTCAAGATTCTGAAGATCTAAAAGTAATTAGTACAACTAGTTAATTATAAACCTTATTTACAGTTTTTGTATACTTGTATAGTAAGTATAAATACCACCCAGAGTCCAATTATTATAAATTTTTCAGAAACTCAGAAACATTTTTCTCTTTTTACTCTACAAAATAAGCAAAAATCTTTTATTGGGTAAATTCTGCACTTTTAAATCAATTATTATTGTTTAATTATTTCCTATGATATACAGGGTAGAACAAAAAGTATGATATTTTTTAATGCAACACCCTGTATACAGGGTGATGATTCTTAGGACGGCACTATTGCTAACTTCTTTATTATTGGAGATACGAAGTCGGATAAATTAGTAAAATTGTAATACAACTTTTTTCGCTGATTAACGTGCTGCCAACCAAAAAACAAATGAATATCGGGTTTTCGATTTATTATAAAAAATGTACTTTTTTTTAAATGGAACACCCTGTATAATATATCACCATTCGATAGATCTATCAAAGAGCTTTAAAAAAGTCCACCTGTGATATATCCATTTTTTAATAGTTTTGGAAATATGGCCATCCTGAGAAATTTAATCCTTAACCGGCATTTTTAAAATAAAACACTCTGTATATTACATTACCATTAAATAGTTATTTTAAAAAGCTTTAAGAAAAAAAAACACATTTGATATGTCTGTTTCTTATAGTTTAAAAATATGGCCATTCAATTCTGAAAATTATGTTAAATTTTCATTATACTCGTATCTAAAAGCACTAAGTTTAGAGTCGAAGAAAATATAGACACTATATCTACTATTTTTTAGATTTAGATGGCCATATTTCCAAAACTATAAGAGATAGACATATCAAATGTCGTATTTTTTAGAAGCTTTTAAAAATATCAATTTAATGGTTATGTAATATACAGGGTGTTTTATTTAAGAAATTCTGGTTTACTAATAAATTTCCAAGGATGGCCATATTTTCAAAACTAATAAAAATTAAAAATATCATATGTGGACTTTTTTTAAAGCTCTTTGATAAATCTTTCAAATGGTGATATAATATAAAGGGTGTTTCATTTAAAAAAGTACATTTTATATAAATAAAAACCCGATGTTTAATTGTTTTTCGGTTGGCAGCACATTATTCAGCGGAAAAATACTATAGAACTTTAATAATTTAACAGACTTTGTATCTCCAATAATATAAGAAACTTAGCAATAGTGCCGACTTAAGAATGATGACCCTGTATTATATCACTATTATAAAGATCGTCCAAAAAGTTTTACAAAAATAACACATTTGATATGTATATTTGTATAGTTTTGGATATATTAATTTTGTTTAATATTCCCATAAGATCGCTGCACTGTGTATCGTCAGCAAAACAATTGATGTAATTGGCCATAAAAAGGCGAAAAGATTATTTGTGAAAAGAAGAAATAAAGTTTATATCACTATTCCGAGTTGGGTAGTATTTGAATACTCGGTATTCTGAATACTATTCAGAATACATTTGTGCTGTGTTCGAATAGATTTATGTGTTTGGTATTCGGTATTCGACGAAATACTTTTTTGGTTAGTATTCGGTATTCTTTATTCTGAATATCGTTTTTAAATATTCTGGTATTCGAATACTGGTATTCGAATACTGGTATTCGAGTAATGGTATTCGAATACCGGTATTCGAATACTGATATTCAAATACCTATATTCTGGTATTTAAATCATGAATTTATATACTGTTTGCTTATTTTATGAATATTACGTTACTTTTTATGCATCTTAAGCGGGTTAAAACATATTCGCGGTGCTTTTGCCGACGACGGGGTAAAATTTGATATAACTCATATATACCATCATTTGCAAACTAACAGTTTAGGTAGTTAGTTTTACAATTTAAAAAAAATGTAATTCAATAATAATATGTTTTTTAAATCTTGATCTGTTGTTTCTATGGTCCTAATAGGTAAGTAATTTTGAACAGATATACATTTATTTTTGCAACCAAAAAATATATCTAAATTAATTATTTTAACTTCTTTGGGGTTTTGCTATAAAAAAACAAGTAACTTGGTACAACTTATAAAAAGTGACATTGCAAACTGTTTTCTATGTATTAGGTTTTTTCACCCTTTCGGGGTCATCTCACCCAGGTCCGACGACCGCCCCCTAGGTGGTGTAGTGCAGCCTGAAGGCTTATTGTACCTTGACCCCTACTCCTTCCCATTCACACACCATTCATTCCATAACTTGGATGGTTGTTGCTCGGTCCGCATCCCCAGAGCAGAACACCGTGTGCCGTTGCCTAAAACACCGCTGGTGCCGGTCACCCATCCAAATTATGGGCGCGCATTTCACTGCTTAACTCCGGAGATCGACGCTTGCCGATACAACCGAAGCCGCCACAAGCGCGCCTGTATGTATGTATTAGGTTAGACTAATATGTATCTATCTCAATTTTACACAAAAGGGATGTGTATAATAAATTTTATTATGTCAGTTTATTGTTTAAAATAACTATCTGGCAAATCGTAGATAGTATGTGCATGAATCCCCATTCCAAAAGTGATGTCAATGGTTTAAAAAAAGTTATTTTTGGAAAATTTGGGAGACGTCCTGTATGCTTGAAATTATTGGTTTTTAAGCAAGAACAAGGTACGCCACTGCATTTTTGTTATGGAAAAACGTAGAAAAATAAGAATGAGTTGCTTTTTCAAGAGAAAGGAGTTTTTTTGCTCTTCGGTATTCATAAATACCCAATCGTGGTATTCATGAATACATACCGAGTATTCGAATACTTTTTTGTAGGTATTCGAAAATATTTGGTATTCGAATACTTTTTTACGGTATTTATTTATAAATTTTAGTATTCGACCCAACTCTGATACTATTTAACATTTTTAACCAGCAAAAATACCATACCAAATTTTTTTGGAATATTAGGTTTATGTCAAAAATCTACCTAAATAGTACAATGGTAAAAAAAAATTGCAAAAACAATATTTTTAATGGATCGTGCTCGTCAGCAACTATGCATAAATTAGTGAAAGCAGGTAATAGTTTTTTCACACCGCGCCGTTCTCTTTATTAGATAGTTTTAGGACAACAAATTAGTTTTGATTAACTTTTGTTTGCAAATTAATGAGAAATCTTGTTATAAACCTTAAGATGGATGCAAAACAGATGTTAATTTTTTTTTGTCATTATTTTTAATTAGACATACGCACCGGGTGTCAACGAAAGTATCTTTGTTGCAATAATAGGGGTATCCGTGTAAATGTGAAATAAGGACATAAAAAAACATAAAAAGATTAGATAATGGTATTTTGTATACAGGGTGTCCAAGAATATGTGGGCAATCTCTCGGATATATATATAGAACACATGAAAATATTGTAACAAGTTCCTATAATTTTTTTCCTAAAGCCTCTTTTACAGAGATATGTGCCCTTAACGGACGCCACTGAATTTCGAATCTTCTTGAATAACTTTTATTGTATTACTTGGTATAATGAAATAATTTTTTAATATGATAAGTACAAGTAAGGACTCTTTAAAATGGTGTCCTTGTAAAACATTTGCGCTCGTTAGGTCGCGGACTAACCTTTTTTTTATCTTTGGATAAACCACGAAGGCTAAAAGCCTAAATACGTACCGTGGGTGTCTTAAGCGAGGTAAGAGGGAGTTTGTTGACACGGGACTGATACTTGAAGATTTGGGGGAAGGAAAGACCTTCGAGGGCAGCAGGTTCCATATTCTAGAAACTCGAGAGATAAAAGAACGAACAAAGTGGGAAGTTCGGAGCCTGTCCAATTGATCTGTATAGGGATGCATACGCGCGGCAACACGAGTTTCTTTGTTGGGAACCGTGAGTGGAGGAACTATACTGGACAATTCTTCAGAGTAGAAGCCATGAAAGTACCTATAAAAACTCGATAAATCCCCCACAGCCCGACGATGGGCAAGAGAGGGAAGCCTTTCTGTAAGTCAAGGATCATTAATGAGACAAATAGCTCTTCTTTGAATGAATGCATAATGCTTAGGCTGTGGGGACGCCACGCCCCAGATATCAGAACAATATTCCAAGGAAGGTCGGATTTGGGACACATACAAAGTGTATAAATTAGAAGGGGAAAAATACTTTTGGGTGGCAAGAGAAATCCAAGCTTTTTGAAGCTGCCGTGGCTATAGATACAATGTGTTTATGCCAGTTAAGGTTACTTTCAAATTTGACGCCCACAAGACTGAAGGTGTCCTTGCTCTGCAAAACTTGGCCGCTCATAAGTAGATGATGAGTATTTGGTGACTCTTTTCGCGACAAGGAACATGATTGTATTTTGGATGTATTAAAATGGACGAGATTTTTGGCGCCCCAATCCAATATTAAATTAGGATCTTGCGAAAGAGATATCTGCATCGCTCTGCGTTTGTTTTCCAAGTCAGGTTTAGTGATGGGTTTAGGAACCTGAAAACTGGAGTGAAGGGTACTAACGTCGGCGAAACTATGAATGGAATTAATTGTTGACGATAAAAGATCGTTGATGTAAAGAAGAAACAATGTTGGTGCCAGAACTGAGCCCTGAGGAATTTCAGCATTTACTTGGTGAAAGCTTAAAGAATGGCCGTCCACAATTACTGCTATACGTCGATCAGATAGATAACTAGAGAGCCAAGTACAAAGTTTAATTGAAAGACCATAGAAGGAAAGTTTATTAAGAAGTGCGACATGCCACACCTGGTCAAAACCTTTGAATATATTAAGAGCAACGATCTGGGATTTACCTAGAAACTCAAGAGACTTATTCCAGCAGTGTGATACGAAGAAAAGAAGATCTGCTGTAGATCTTTTGTGGCGAAATCCATACTGCCTGTCATGTAAAATTTTGTGTGTTTCTAAATACTTAAGAATTTGTGAATTAATGAATTTTTCCATTACTTTACAAAGAACTGAGAGAATTTTAATTGGTCTATAGTTAGATAAAAGAGATTTGAATCCTTTCTGGGAAATAGGTTGAACACGTGCAGCTTTCCAGCTCTCTGAAAAGATACCTGTGTCGTAAGAAATTCGAAAGAGCCGAGGTACAATTGGTACAAGTTATGATGCACATTTTTTTAAAACGACTGCTGGTATGCCGTCCAGCCCAGACGATTTCTTGGTGTTAAGAGAAGAAAGGATACGCTTAATGTGTTTTACTTTAAAAATAATATCGGGCATTTTATGAGGAACTGGGGTAATAGCTGGAATTCAATAATTTACGGGAGGGTCAAGGGTTGAATTGGCAGCAAATTCTTTAGCAAAAAGTTCTTCCTTTCCTTTGGCGGTAAAAATAATTAACCTTTACACAATAGTACCAATTATTTTTACACTCTGTATAATAAAGGAATAAAAAAGCATGTTTCAACAGCATAAGCCCTTGGCTAAAAAAAAATTCTTCTGTCCGATATCCATAAAGTTAAGCGTCTTCCAGAAAAACAACCTTTTGGTTAAGTAGGGTTGTATGTAATAAATGTATTTGCCGGCTTTAACATGGGCTTTCTCATATTTTATTATTTTATGCATTTCCTAGTCTTAATTATCAAAAATTAGGGGACTCTCTACACTGCTGCAAGATTTTTTTTAGTTTCGTGAAAATTAAAAAAATATTTTTTTACAATTTTTTTAAGTACAGGGTGGCTCGAATTCGACGCTCATCATTGGGATTTAGGAAACCGTAAGAGATACAGGATCGGTTAAATGAAGGCAAAGTTGCGCAATTTGATGCTCAATAAAATGCCGTTTGGCGTTTTAAAAAATTCCGGGTACAGGTTCAGGGCCGTATTATGGTGAAATAAATATGCAATATTCTGGTGATGGAATTGTCTGTACGAAACGTCGGCAAATATCAAAGTGGCGATATATAGTGTTTTTAGAGTGATGAAAGGATTTAATTAAATTGAAAAAATATCAGGTCCGTATTTAAAAAAATTAAGTTGATGATGGTCGCCAGAAGCCGAAACGTCAGATTCAATATTTAATCACACGGAATTATAGAGCAGAAAAAGTGGCCATAAAAACGTGTTTTTATTTTGAGTTATCTTAACAAATATAGCCAGGAAACAATAGAAACCAAAATTGAAAATTCCGTTTTTTTTCGAATATCTTCGGAAGTACTCGGAATTTTTAAAACGCAAAAGACATTTTATTGAGCATCAAATTGCGCAACTTTGCCTCCATTTAATTAATCCTGAATCTCTTATGGTTTCCGAAATCCCAATGATGAGCGTCGAATTCGAGCCACCCTGTACTTAAATGCAAATATCTTAAAATCGGTGGCTCGGAGCCATTCTTACAAAATATTTTTTTGTGTAGAAAGAATAGGGAAGTTTACTAGTTTACTTAGATGGTGAATAGAGACTGGCAAAATTGTTTTAAAAATTTAGAAAAATTTTCTACATTGAAATTGATATTAGGTCCAAAGAGCTCATGTTGAAAAACCCTAGGTACCAAATTTTACTAAAATATTCAAAACATAACAAAAATTATTTAAAAAATTAAAAATGTTTTTTTACTTGGATATAGGTATGTTTGGTTAAATCCTAATATTTTGACATAACAAATCTGTGTTAACCATTAATTACCAGACACTCTGTATAGTACTTGCACATTAATTTTATTTCCCAAAGTTTTAATTTTAAAATTAATTCGTTTAACAAAATAATAAGGGCTAAGGACATTAAAGAAATGTAGCGAGCGTAGTGCAGCGGTAACGTACCAGCTTCTCACCGCAGCGATCCGAGTTCGAATCTCGGAACCGGACATTGGCATTTAATCGCTCGTCACCTCACTTGGCAAACCACTGTGTAGTATTCTGCCTACCCCAGGTAGTAGTTATTTACAAAAAATAACGCCCGTGGTGGCACTACCGCGTTGTCTAAAAGGTGTTGTGAAATGCAAAAAAATTGCATGTTTCAGTGCTTGGGTAACGTTGACGGAACAGCGTGAAAAAGGAGGTTAAACATCTAATAACCCGACACCCACGGTACTCTGGTACTTAGGCATAAAGCCTTTGTCGAGTGTTAAACAGATAAAAAAAAACTCACTGGGTTTCAATTTTCAATAATATTTAAGCAAGATAACCAGATTTTTAACTAAGAGAAGGCATAGGGGAAGTCCGGGCAAAGTGAATACCTTAAGATGTTTGGGACATTATCAAGAAAGGTATAAGAGATAACAACAAAATAAATACTACAAATCAGTTTTTATTATTTAGAAATATTATTAAGTTCTTCTTTTGAACAGGATGTCTTTTTAATGAGTATTTCAATATAATAAGAAAGACAATTATTATTATTATCTAACACGTGTAGCTCAGCTGCGTCATTAATTATATTAAATCGAATATACAATGAAGAATGGTTTCCTTAATTAAAATACAAAGTCCTTTTTTCTATATAATAATTAAATTATTAAAGACGATTTAATTCTATTCGTAATTTGTCTAGTGAGGAAATGTTTATGACAAAAAAGGTAAACTCTTGATATTCATCCATCTTATTTTAATAATATCTTGCACGTGTGTTTATTTAAGTTTATTAAGAAATTATTACAATTTAAAACATATCTAATCTCTTTTAATGCTATATTTAAAACTTTAGTACCTGGGCGGGGCCAGCAATAAAATTGTCTTCAATGATAATAACTTTTTCAAAAACCTATTTAGGGTACTTCCTATTTACGAGTCTACCACGAATATTCATACCGCTATTTATGGGAGCGGAGTTTTAACCCAGCCTGTTAATTTTAACATGTTTTGGGTGTCGGACTGAGCGAAAGCGTAATTTTTTTGTAATTTTTCATTGCTTGCCCAAGTACTATCTGTTCACATTTCTACCCCGATTTTTGGGTAAAGCGTATAAAAGTTTGTTTGCAACTGCTTCATTTTGTAAAACCATGTGGTTTGAGTACTTAGTGTTTCTGCTTATGACATATGCACTATTTTAAAAAGAAGCATATGTTTGTGAAAACGCAATCTTGTGATCTTTAGTAATGTTGAAAATTTTTAGTAATAGTATAGCGTTGACGAAACAGGGGAAAAGATGGTTTAAACATCTAATAACCCGATACCTACGGTACTTAGATCAGAGTCTTCGAGGGCTGTTACAATTACCAAATTTATGCTTTAAATAATCACTAATGACTTTTGTCGAAGTCAATCAACTATACATGTTAATGTGATACTGTAGTATTACACCAAGAATTATAATCTTATATTTCGCACACTAAGAAATTCAACATTTTATGCTAAAACAAAAATTGTTAATATTATTTTTATTATTATTATATTTTTTTTGTTTGAAGAAAAAAAATATGTGCAACTCGTAGGTGCCTCGTTGCTGGCCTTAGCTTACACTTCGTCCACCAAACTCCACCATCGTCCGGAAATATGTGATTTTTCCCACATGTTACACTATACGAGCCCAGTCTCAGTGAAAATTGTCCAACTAGCGAAAACATTTAATTATTAAAAGATCAGAAGTGCACTAAAAAAATTACCCTTAACTGTTCCCTTTAATGGTTTTACCATCTTTATTGTGGTTGTATGGGCACCATTTTTCTAGACTATGACAGGTAAAATTAAATTGATTTTACTTTAACACTTTTAACACTTTAAACTTTAAAATGTGTAACAAGATTAGAAAAAGTCTGCCATATCATACGTAGGTCAAATCAAGATCAAATATTATACAGGGTGATCAAAAATAATTTCAATTTTGCAGAAAATGAAATAGCCATATCTCTCATATTTTAAACACCCTGTATTTTTTACGTCACATAATGACAAATAAAATACTCTTTCAAATGGTGTATAGGTTGCCTATACCTATCTTTTGTGCTTTTTTAGTAAAATCTGTTTTTACAAATTTTTAGTCCAAATGTTTATTTAAATTAAAGTTGGCTGTGACTTAGTAGCCATTAATATTTTTCTTAAGAAAATAACAACGACCATTTATTGATTACTAGTGTGTTAGTCAGTTTAAAAGAAATTTCAATGATTTTAAATAAAAACCCTTCTTCTACAACAACAAGATGATATAATAATGGTAGGATGTGAAAAAAATGGTTTACTTTAGTTTAGAGTTAATCCTGAAAAATATTCCAGGAGAAACCATCTGATAACCTTAATAGTTGCTTTAAAAAATTTGACACAGTTATAGGTCACAGAATGTTATAACTGACCAAAGGCGTTATTAGGATTGTTTAAAAACACAAGTTTTATCATTACCACATTCAGCTGAAATAAGTGTTATTGGAAGTAGCATTATAAGCAACTAATGATTTTTTTTCTGTGAATTTTAAAAATAGTGGCAGATAATACAAAATCTTTTAATTTTGTGCTTTTTTCCCACAAATTTACATTTTGCAATAACGGCTTAGTAAATAGGCATAGCTATATCACAGCCTACTTACATTTAAATAGACATTTGGAATAAAAATATGTTAAAACGGAATTTACTTAAAAGTATAAAAGATAGGTATAGGCAACCTATACACCATTTAAAAAAGCATTTGGTTTGTCATCAAGTGGTATAAAAAATACAGGGTGTTCCATTTAAAATAAGAGAGATATTGCAATTTAACTTTCTAAAAAATTGAAATTATTTTTTGATCACCCTGTATAATCTATGATCTCGATATGACCTACGTATGATAAGGCAAACTTTTCCTAATCTTGGTACAAATTTTAAAGTTTAGGGAGTTTATATTGTTAAAATAAAATTAATTTAATTGCACCCCTGCATTTTGAAAAAATCAAATATGAATATATATATATATATATATATATATATATATATATATATATATATATATATATATATATATATATATATATATTCATATATTCAAAAATTTTATAATAAAGAGGCCTTCACTACCAAAAATGACAACTTAGAAAATAAAAATATATCGCCATGCCATACACAAACTATTGGTCGGAAAAAATTAAATATATTTTAAATAAACACAGTATTATAGTATGTCACAAAGGACACAACTTAATAAGTCAATTTTTTACAAGAATAAAAAGTCAAACACCTCAAAAGAAAAAATCAAATGTCGTTTATTCCATCCCTTGCTCTACTTGTCCAAAAAATACATTGGTATGACTACCCAACATCTAAACAACAGATTAAATGGTCACAAATACCAAAAAATGCATCTACAGCTTTACATAAACACGAAATTGAAACAAAACATTCTTTTAGTTACACAGAAACAAAAATACTTGATCAAGATAAAAAATACCAAAAACTAATGGTAAAGGAAATGATCCATATAAAAAGAAAAAAATTGTGTAAACAACAAAAAAGACATTGAAAACTTAAGTCAAATTTATTACAATTTAATAAAATGATAAAAGTATCTATCTCAAACATAACATAATTATCTGCACTACATAGGATTAAGATTACATTTTTTGAAACCGTATTAACACAATTTTTTAAGTTAATAAAAAATCTACTGAAATTCTTATCCTGCCGACTACCAACAAAACAGTTGCATTAATATCTAATAAATATCTAATATAAAAGGTATGTTTTCAAGGTGCGTATCCCATTATTTTATTTTATTAGTTTAATGTTTTTAAAATATAATTTGAATTGTCTTATTTCTACCTTTGTGTCAGTTTTATTATGTAAATATAAGAATTTTAAATGTAAAAAATCATCCATTTAATATTTTGTAAATAATTATTACTGTTTTAACTCTTTTATTATTTTGTAGGAACATGCCAAAAGACTATCATTAAAATAAATAAATAGATCTTTGAAAAAGCTTTCCATGTAAGGCGAAACGTCAGAAAATGTAAATTATTGTTTTATTAATAAAAAAACCTCAATCCCAAGAAACAAAGTAAACAAAAGTAATTATATATATATAGAATAGAATTCTTTAATCTGTAAATCTCAACTGACATTTTATAAAGAAAAGTAAGTACGGTTAGCCCGCCATGTGGTAAAGTTAGTTCTGTTGTTTCTTCATTAGTGTAAGCCTGTTTCATGTTTCAACTCACTAATTGGTAAAAACTTAAGTAAGAGAGAGTAAACTTTGTTAGTCTTACTGACAGAGCTCATTTTCTTTTATTTTAGATTGTCCTGATGATGGAAAAAGTTTTTCCGAAAGCTCGGCATTTTCAATAAAGAGTTAATCTTCTTTTTAAAATTGGCCTTTCAATTGACTGCACCTTCACTACTCTGGGTTTCAGATTTTTTTCTTTAACTAGTCAGTCACGACTACCTTCCTCTTTTATATATATATATATATATATATATATATATATATATATATATATATATATATATATATATATATATATATATATATATATATATATATATAATTTAATAAGAGTTTTAAATTCTTGGGCATAGAGGCTCCTAAATGACAAAAAGAAAAGAAAACAAATACATAACCTGGTAGAAACGACTACTTTTTTGTCATTTAGGAGCCTCTATGCCCAAGAAAACTCTTATTAAATTTTTTATTCCAAGGCTCAAGAACATTACTTTCTTATTATATATATATATATATATATATATATATATATATATATATATATATATATATATATATATATATATATATATATATATATATGTATATATATATTTATGTTACTTTTTTATATCATCCAGTGACATCCTTTTGGGAGTCTCAAATCCAAAATATTACAGGTGACCCCCGATTTTTTTATTAAAATATTACCAGTAGAGATGGGACTTTAATAAACTAATAAATCTAATACATTTTAAATAATTTCATCGATGCCGGTTTTTAATGTAAGGGATGCGGCGTCCTTTAAAAAAAAATATATTTTTATCAGTATACCATTTTTACCATTTTATGTATTTTACTGAAATAGAGAATTTTTTCTTTATAATAACGATAAAAATCATTTATTTAACGATCGTAAAAATATATAGCATGCAACACTTGCATCCCTTTAAAGTAGAGTACCCAACCAAGATTTAACAGGCCGTCCCAAATCAGTTTCAATTTTCCCCTCAACGACCGTCCTCGACATTCGCCGACATGTGTAACAGGTGTACCACCATCGGAACCACCAACTATACCATCGTCGACGCGGAAGACCCGCTAAGGTAACCTACTGACCCACTTCTGGTGTTCTGCTGACCAACAACACATACACAAACAGATTCTTCAGTCTACCGGCGGCACGAGCCCATTGGGTACCAATATTGTCGCGAAGGGTACTACCAACTTACGATTTTGGTTCGATAAAATTGGTGCGGAGGTGTTAAAAAGATTCGTCAGTGATTTTCTTACGGATCGGTACTTTCGGTGATGGGTACTAGTGACACAGTTTTTATTTCTTGCTAATTTTGCTGTTTTGGTAATAAAGATATATTTTTACAAGATATATTTTTATATTTTTTTTATACATATTTACAGTATCCTAAAAGTAAGATTTTTTTGGTAATTTTCTAGAAACCTGCGGCAACTCCGATTTTGACGAAACTTGGTATATGGGGTTTTTGGGGCGCTGATCACGAATCTAAAATAATTTCTTGGCGAAAACGTTTTGTTCTTGAGATATTCATCATCAGACTTAAAGCTAAACTAATCCTATTTTTACAATATTCCCCTTCTTTTTGCACACAATTCTTGATTTAAAGCTAAAGTGGCACACAATATTTGATTTGTACCTTTTAAAACCCTGTTTTTACATATTTTACATTATTTTTGCATTAAATTGCATAGCTATACTTTAAATCGTTTCAATCCCAGTGTGCCATGAAGCCCTATGTGTATGTATGGTTGACGCATTATCAAAGAAAAGCCACGCAATTTAATGCAAAAATAATGTAAAAACCATAGAAAAACGGGGTTTGAAAAGGTCAAAATCCAATATTATGTCGCACTTTAGCTTTAAATCAAGAATTGTCTGCAAAAAGAAGGGGGAATATAGTGAAAATAAGCTTAGTTCAAATTTGAACCTTGATGATGAATATCTCGAAAACGAAACGTTTCCGCCAAAAAATCGTGATCAGCGCCCCAAAAACCCCGTATACCAAATTTCGTTAAAATCGGAGCTTTTTTTAAAAATTTAGTAAGTGAAGCTTAAAAATAGTTTTTTGCAACGTATTTAAAGCATTGGGGATGATACCTTTTTAATATTTATTTTTAAAGTCTTTAGATCCGAATAGAAAGCAACCTTCACCGATCTGTTTATGGATAAAAAGTGTTTTATTTAATATCGAATTAAATTTTACAGTACTATCTTGTTATCAGGGCCGTGCAAGTGGTGCAAGGCACCAGGTGAAAGAAAGGGCGAAAAGTATTGAAAAAAGGGCGGGCGGTAGTTAGGAATAAACTTTTCGAAATAGGAAAAAAGGCAATTAAAAAGAGAACCCTTTCAATACTACATTTGATATATCTATCTTCATTAGTTTTGGAAATATGGTCATCCAAATCTTTGTGTAAATTTTAATTATGTATGGGTTATATTATTGAAATAATTGCCCAATAATTTTATTTATGGCCATATTTCCAAAACCATTAATGATAGACCCATAAAATATTGTATTTTTGCAAAGCTCTTTAAACTATCTTTTAAATGGTGGTTTTAATATACAGGGTGTTTTATTTAAAAAGAATTATATATTTTTTCGTACCCTGTATATCTTAACTACAGAATCCTCCCACAAAATAGTGTTTTAATTTGTTTTATACGTTCAAAAAATAAAAAAGTTAGTGAGTTGTAAGTTTATTACGTTTCTAATGCGAATTAAAAATTATTACATGTAGATATTGTATTTTTTTAAATACATATTTTGTTAACTAGCATAGGTAGGTAAAAAAATGGGGTTGCCATTATGTAGGGTGTCAAAAATTGTCAGGTTCTTTTTTTTAATTTAATAGCCTTGACCATTATTTTTAAAGCAACCTTATGGCTATACATTTGTTTAAATACAATATTTAATATAAACCGTTTTTCTGGTAAACAGAATGGTGAAGGTTGCTTCCTATTCGAATCTCGTACTGTTAGGGCACAATCAATAACCTAATACTGTGTGTTAAATTATAAGTCCTGTCTAGATGGCATTACCAAGATTTTACCGAATGTATTTCAAAAATAGTTATTTGTTTAACGTCCGTGGTGACACTACCATGTTCATAGGGTGCCGCGAAATGCATTATGTGTATGTTTCGGTAAGTTTACGAAACTGGAAAAATAAGTTGAGCATCTCCTTCGGCAGTACAGCATCTATAGACTTTATAGAATTCTTCATGGGGCCCAAATTTAGATTTTAAAAGAAAGTATCCAAATAATCTAAAAATAATATTTCTTAAATTCTGGCTGTAGTAAGCAATTTTTTTAATTACATTTTAAAACCAACTTTTACATTATCGTTGTTAGTTTTAGCTGTATTATAATTATTAAAACGTTAAGATATCTTTTGGGATACTGTGAATATGTATATGTACAGGGTGTTTGGATTTCGTTGCAATTGCAGGGCATCTTAGTTATTATTAATAATAGAAACTTTCGGTTTTTGCAAACTGCTGCTACTTTTTAAATAAACAAAAGATAACGCTAAAAGTTTTATCATGGCCCTCTTAGTTTTTGACATACAGGGCAAAATTATTTATTTTTTATTTTGGAACTCCTTGTATTTCAGTTCTCTTGTTGCTTACAACAAGAGTAAAAACAGATATTAGTAAATATTTTTACGTAAAATCCAGTGGTGTCGTTGAATTATTTAAAATTTTTATATTTTTCGAAATAGATAGATAGATAGATAGATAGATAGAACATATTACCTTAAAAATGCACAATAGGTACAAAGGGGTCGTCAATATAAATAAATATAAATATAAATACTATAAAAAATATATAGATATACACAAATATACATAGACACATAAATATATAAAATGTAATTGTAAAAAACACACAAAAAAAGAATACAAATGAACAGAAACCTTAGCTATAAATAAATACTATAAATAAAGTTAAAATTTTGTATAAATATATACATATAAAAGAATCTTAAAATTGTCAAATCAAAACGCAAGCAAAGTAACAAAGTCTAATGTCGCATATACTCTGCAACCGAGTAAAATGCCTTGTCAATAAGAAATTGCCTAACGGCATTCTTGAATTTACCACCATGCATATTTTTAAAATCTCTTGAAAGCTTGTTGTAGAGGGTAAGACAACCGTAAAAGGAAAGTTTTCGAAAAAGGAGGTCCTATGTAAAGGAACATCTATAATAGTCCTGTTTCTAGTGCTGTAATGATTTAACTCTCCGAATCTCCTAAATAGTCCCATATTAGAATTTACATAAGTCACGCACTTAAAAATAAACACACATGGCAAAGTGTGGATTCTTTTCTGGATAAATAAAGGTTTAATGTTTCCCCAGGACACAATATTATTCGAAAGATGGCTGTAAGCCAGTGAATAGTACACAGAGAGCAATCCCGATTCGTCCATTGTATTTTTTAAGTTAAGGATTGCATAAAACGCCGAATTTAATTTTGCGCAGACATAATCAACGTGATTTTTGAAAGACATTGTGGAGTCAAAAATGGTTCCTAAAAATTTGGTTGTTTCAGAAAATTTAATATTATTATTTATTTCAAAATTTGATGGTAATGGTTTTTAATAAAGAAGTTCATGTATACAGTTTTGTTGGTGTTGATTATAAGATGGTTGTTTCGACACCAGACTTCCATATCATGGCACACAATCCTAATGTGATCTGAGAGCTCCTCCGGAGTATCCGCGGCCACCACCACTGTCGTGTAATCGGCTTACATTGTAACACTTCCTGTACTTATAGGACCAAACAATTTTTTTTTAATGGAACACTCTGTATCTTTTTTCTTTAATAAATTATAGGGTATTACAGATTTTTAGAAAAATATGTAATACCTTATAGTTATTTTATATTTTTAGTTCGTAAATTATTGTTTTTATTTAAAAATTAATTTTGTATAGTAGGCCATAATTAGAACATTATAAACAAAGAATAAAGTTAGCCCTCATTTATTGATTTGTTGAAGTTTAAAATACTGAAGTATGGGGCACTTTCCCATTATTTTGCAGTAATTATGGACATGAAATGAAAACACTGCATAATTATTTTGATTTAATCAGATATTAAAAAATCATAACTATTTTATTTCTAATTTTTTCAAATAAAGAGAACGTTGCCGCGAAAAACAAAGTTAGCACCACAACTTTCAAAATCAGTTTCGGTTTCGGCAAAAGTTTCGGGCAATTTTGGCTGAAACCGAAATTGCCACCGAAACTTGATTTTTGGCTGAATTTGGCCGAAACCGAAAGTTCGGTGGGACCTAATTAATTAATTAAAAACTAAATTTAACTAAATATTTTGAATTAGAGCGACTGTGTTTATACTCAAAACAGTGTTCAAAATTATTATGTATTCACAATTTAAAAAAAAGTCAATTTAAAACAAATTAGTAGAAATTTATGTATAGAAGGATGAGTTTAAAAATGTAAATTCGGTGCTCTTTGATAAGAAAAAAATCACAAAAAGTTTAAAGCAAATAAATCGGCATGCTTGTCTTCGCGGCCGCCTTTGCTATATTTCTTTTATGATATGCCGGTTGATGCAGCTGGTCATCGCACTATGGGATAGAAATTAATTTTTTTGTTCAAAATTCTAAAACTTACCAATCTAACTTAAAATGAGGTGCTTTTAACTGAAAAAATATTATAAATTATTACAAATGCTTTTTGGAAACCTAAAACTTATTGTATGTTATTATAAATTTACACCCTCCTTAACATTATTATTTTTTATTGTGCAAAATAAACTAAAATGTTAGCTTGTTTGGTTAATTCGGTAGTATTCTAATCAGTAATCCGATGATTATTATCTCATATGATATACAGGGTACGACCATAGGTATAATTTTTTTAAATGTAATACCCTAAATATTATATAACCACCAAAAAAATCTTTTAAAACGCTTTAAAAAATACTACATTTGATGTGTCCATCTCAATTAGTTTCGGAAATATGACCATCCAAATCTGAATAATAATTTTAAATTATTCTTAGAAGCGTAATAGAGATACACCTTCCCAACTTTTTTATTTTTTAACGTATAAAATAAATAAAAAACACTGTTTTGTTGGGTAGATTCTGTAGAATCCATATCTCTCATCAGAATGCTTTTATCTTTTAGGATATCCAGTGTAGGACAAAATATATTAAATTTTAAAATGGAAAACCTTGTAAATTATAAAAATATCTTGTATCTGTCCTTACACTCAGAAATAGCAAAAAGTAGAAAGGTAATTGAAACTACAAAAACTGATAAAGAAAAAGGTAAAAATCTTTGACAAAAGTAGCGAGACTTATTATTTAAACTCTTTTACTTTTTTAGTAAACAAAGCTAATAATAAACTAAGTAGATTAAATGTTGTATAGTTATGTTTACTTAAAATACATTTTCAAGTTTCTTATTACCCCAATAGAAGTCGTCATATCCTTTTATAATTTTGCGTACATGTAGTTTGGAGTATCTACTTTAAAATACACAGCATGAGCCATTAAAATTTCAAAGTTGCTTTTTGGCCAAAATAATGGATTTCTATCCCATAGTGTATCGGCGCGACGCTGTAAAGAATAGCGGCGCCTTTGTATAAAATAGTCCGATTGCAGGCGGCCTTTTTTATGTTTTTTGTATTATTTTCAAAGGGTACCGAATTTGCGCTTTTAAAATGTTTTTACTATATGATACCTGATATCTTTAAAATTTTAATTCTAATAAAAATTTTGGTAACAGTTTCATACACGGTTTTTTTCCCGTTTGTCTGAACTAAAATGTTTTTTTTTTTTTAATCATGAATACATACTTATTTTTAAAACGGTTTTTAATATGAACGCAGTAGGGCTGATTTAAAATATTCAGTATTTATTTAATTAATGACTGAACAAACTTGAAGAACCAAAGGCGAGAGGTGAGGCAAGATAAAAAAGTTTAAACTCAGATTTTGTTATAAAATGTAAGTAAATATATGAATTTAGGGCTAACTTTATTCTTTGGTTACAATGTCTATATTATTGGCCACTATGCAAAATTCAATTTTAAAATTTAAAAAAAAATCATTGTAGGATTTGAAAATATAAAAAAGTTATCTGGTTTAAATATTAAAAAATATATAAGTTAAAATAAACTAAATACACCACTGGATTCTACCTGAAACTCTCTACTAATATTAACCATATTAACTAAGATACCCTCCAAATGCAACGAAATTTGAGCACCCCACGATAGGTGATGCAAAAGAAAAAAGTTTGAATTTAAAAACGGCATTTTAGTAATACGGTTCGCACGCTCCAAAACTAAAAAGTACAACCTTTTTACTGTAGGTAACATATTAAACGTTATTAACGTAATAACTATAAATATAAAAAATAACTAAGAATAAATTACTTTTTTTAGAAATTAGAAATTAAAAAAAATTAAACAATTACATTTTATATCCAAATTTAAGGTAGGATAATTCTAGTAATTTTTTTGTATTAATTTACATCCGGCGAAAAAAAATTAGTCACACTTAGTTAATACTTCACAAACCGAAGAAATTAAAATTAAAACTTTACAAATAGTTATTAAAAATCTAATTAACTTTTTTAGAAATCGTTTTTCAAAGCCCAGTATTTTGTTAATGTGTACCTAATAAAAAAATCTGACTAAAAACACTTTTTCAGTTTATTATTTCCACTTTTAATATAAAGTTAATTCTTTACAGAATTTTCTTAATTTGGCTTAAAAAAATAATAAAATTAATGTAGTTTTGGTCACTTTTATATTTTCAGTAATAACGCGTCCTGTATATAAAATTTTGTATTTATTAATTTTGGACCATGTGACCACTTTGTTGTAAATGACGTTTTAAAATTCAAAAATTTTTGGTCCATTAGCTTTGTTCGCGGGTTCGATTTTGAACCGGTTCTGGGACTATTCGTATGCGCAGTGAAAAAGCAGCGTTCGCGGTTAGTAAAATCCTGAATTTTTAGTAACAGTTCTGTGTTCGCGGGTTACAATGGAATCAGTTCGTTACCGGTTCGTAACCTGATTAGCAGTCCTGGGATTTTTGTTGGAACTAAAAGTTCAGTTCGGAATTTTATGCGCATTATCGACATGGTCAGCTGTTTGCTATTTTTGTGGTACAGAAATAAATCGTTGTATTACAGTTTATTTGTTTCTGTCACTTTTTATGCGGGTTAATATACCTGCTGAATTTTTTTATATTTTTGTGAGTCTGAGCATATATAAACAAAGTATTTTTAATTGTATTCCGTATGAATATATGTATGTAATAAAATAAATAAAGATTTATTTAAAAAATATAGACCATGTAACAAGATTCTACCATTTCTTGTTGTTTGAATTTTATCTTTAGTTAAATACACATACTTATGTTAAAAACGAGAGGAGGCAGGGAATCCCTCGTCTTTCGCCGACAGACCTCGAGTGGCTTTCGACAGTAGTACAATTTACCTTTTGGTTTGAATTAATTGTTTTTTTATGTAGTATCCAATTTAACCATGAAAAATCCTAACCAAAAGGCTAGGTTAGAATACATCCTTAGCTGTATAGAAAATCGTTCGCGGTAAATAAAAATTCCGAACTAATAAATAACTAGACATGCGCTTTAAAACAATTCTAAACCAGTTCGGTTCTGATTCAGAATCAGTTCATTACTAGACCCGCGAACAAAGCTATTGGTCCTCTTTTAGCATCTATCCTGGGCCATACAAAATATGTAAGCAATATAAGGAATAGAATAAGTTAATGTGGTAAAAGAGAAGATTATTATTTTTGTGTAACAACAAATATTTTTCTTAAACGTTTTTCATATTTTAAATTAAAACACCGTTTAGAGTTAGCCCTAATTTTAGATTAGATTATTAGAAAATAAACCAAAAAAATATATTTCATATTTTGAAAAATTTGTGTAAAAAATAAAACAAGGTAAAATAAATATTTTTAATAATATAAAAATAACAGGGTATTCCTACATTCACTTAATAATTTATTCACAGTACTCAGTGGCTCTCAACAAATTAATATATCAATAAACTTTCTTTCTTAAACAGTGACTCCTAAAATCAGTGGTGAATCATACTAAAAACTGTCTGTAAATATTTATCATCAAAATGAAGAACTCAATTTGGTACTACCTGCTTGTGTGTTTCTTATTCTATGATGAGTTTCAAATGATATTGGCTGATGTCAGCCAAAGAAGTGGAATAACCAGAACTAGAGGTAAGTTTAAAACTGTTCTTGGATTTCTAAAGTAGTACTGGTTAAGCAATATAGAATGTTTTTGATTGATTTAATAAGTTAAAATGTATGTATATGAATATTTAACTTTGACATAATTAAGTTTTTCCACGATAGTTAAAAAATGCAGTTTTTTAATCGTTAACATGAAGATACCCATATAACATTTTCTTGCCGTCGTTGTACATTTAATTTACTGGCATTGCCAACACTCTTTAATGGCAAGGCATTGGCAAAGAGGTATCAAAAAGACGCGAAAGTGGGCAATTGGCCGTTATTAGGCCACGTGTTGCAGATAATGTGATGGCATCCATCATTAATAATTTATGATGAAAAAATGCGTTTAGGATGATAGCATCCATTATTAATAAGTTATGCCAAAAAATGCGTTTAGGATGATGGCATCCATCATTAATAAGTTATTGGCAAAAAAATGCGTTTAGGATAATGGCATTTATCATTAAATAAGTGTTGCAAGTTTTATAAGTTGAATGTCCCAAAAGTAAAATAACATATTTAGAATTTTGTAATCGAAAAAATGAGAAAAAAGGCAGGAAAACTTCATCAATAAAAATACATAATATAAATTTTTATACCGTAACAATAAACCAAAAAAAAATAAAAAGTATGTAATAAAATTTAAAAAAAGTTAGTAAATCAAAAGAAAACACTTTAAAATAGTAAGTATTTAAGGGACACCTTCACTCAATTTTCAGATTCAAAACATAGGGAAAAATATTTTAAAGGAGTTAAATGTCAAAAAAAAACTATTAAATATATATATATTTTTTTATTAACACGTCTTTAAAACTTTTAAAAAGGCAACTTCCTGATTTCATATAATGTTTTTAGGTAACTACAAATTTAAAAGGTTTTAAACAAAATGTTTACTGCTCCTAACAGTCTACTTGAATAACCCGCCTTCTTGACTAGCCAACACCAATTACACTAATTAGGTAATGAATACACTTAATTATGTCTACTAAAAACTCTTTTCTTTAAAAAAGAAACTAAAACGCTAAAAAACCACGTAGAAAACAATTGCACTAAGCGGCCAAACAAAAGCAAGGTTGCCTCATCTGTCAAATTGTTAAATCTTGTATTTCGGCTATGCGGGAAATTTGAATTTATCACCTTCGGTCGAAATCGTCGAAATTAACCTAGCTAATTTTACCATCATTTTATTTTTATTCTCTCAAAAATACATAATAAATATTTTGTTTGACTTAATTTTTATTTGCATGATTTGTATCAATAAAATGTTAAGAAAAGGCTATTTCCTTTAAATTATGTAAAAAAACATAAAATAATGTTGTTTAGCCGCCATTATAAATATAACAGATCAAAAAAATTGCTCGAATGTTAGTTTAATACCAAATATGGTTTGAAAAGTATGAATATGCGTTAAAGGTTTGCCTTCAAAAATCCAATATTTATTTGCCTGCAACAAAAAGGCATGCTTTATTTAATCAGGATTGGTATGCCGCCATTTTTGTATGCTTGCCGGCAATTCGCCTGCATGTAAAATTTATTGGCAATTGAGTGTTTATTTAGGGTTAACTTTTTAATGCGTATTAGATGTTGGCATAATATTGCCACCAATTGCCAATGCTTTACCATCAATGGCAATATGAAAAATGTATATTGCCGGCAAATAGTGTTTGCTGGGTTAAACATAAATTTATGCAAAGAGTAAACGCGACATCAACTGTACCAAACGGTCAATTACCTTTGATTTCGTCATTATTTCTTTAAGTTCATGTGTCATTAGTTTTAAAATTTGACAATTTGCAAACTAATTTAATAGAAATTATTAAAAATTAATAGTAATAATTAATTTGGATAACGAAATTGAAACGGAATTTATACGGTTTCAGTATTATTATTGTAGGTACATACAATTTTTTAAAATTAAATCACAGCATAGTTATGAAGAGAATAATAATTGTCTTTTAAAAAATAACCAGGGTATGATTTTTTGGCACTATAGTGGCTGTGCCGCAAAAATTAAAATTATTGAGATTAAATAAATTAGACATGTATAAAATGGTAATGTAGGAAATTTTTGATACGGTATTGGAAAAAATATAGTATGTAACACATGCATAAAGTGTCTTTTTGTAACTTATGAAATTGCTAAACTTGCCTGACGGCTCGTGCTGACAAACTTTTCATTTTTTAAAAAATATCACTTTATGCACTTGTTACATAAATTATTATTATTTGCATAATCTAATTTTTAAAATCGTAATGCAAGCACTACTGCAATAATAACGTTAATCCAAAAAACTGTTTTATTTACCTACATGGCCTACTGCAAAATTTAGAATGTGAATTATGAAAATTAAAATTTTGTCGTGGTTTATAAACATAAACCCACAGTATCATTTATTTTAAAAATTTTGTTAAGAGACAAATACATTTTTGACAATATACAGGGTGTTTTATCCAAAAAACCAAATATTGGTAAATAATTTAAAAACAACAATATTTAGAAAAATTCTGACTACTCCACTGCATTCTACGTAAGTTATGTAAGATTCCGTTTATACCTTTTTGATAAGTTGTCAAATTACAATATTTTTTTATTTGATTCTTTTCCTTAAAGCTAAAAAAACAATATAATAAATTATTTTCCTACGACCACTTGTGAAAATAGCAAATAACACACTGATTTCATGCATAGAAAATGCGTTATATCACACTAGTGTTGCAAAGTACTTTACAACACTGGTGTGATACATATTATGATGTCATTCTAAAAACTGCTATTGGTTTTGCAAGTGACATATTTATTGTAGTGACAGTAAAAAAACTTTTTATTTACCTTAAACGGTAGAACCCAAATTAGCGAAAATCATCTTATTTTATATTTATTAAAATTTACGAAAAAATAAAAACATAAACAAAAATAGACATAACCACAAAAAACAACTTTCACTGACTGGCACAGTGTTGTTAGGTAAGTAGATCAAATTTAAAATCTCCCTTCTACCTTTGAGCACGTAATTTATAGAGGCAGCCTTGCCGCTTGACCGTTCGACCTAAAGCGCCAGAGAAAAAAAGCCTATAGATCAAATTCCTTCCTCTCTTTCTTCGTGTACTCAAACAACTAGTTAAATCTTTTTTTAATCCCTAATTAAACCTAAGGCTAATACACACTTTATGAATCCACTTTCTTTTATCCATTCATAAATAGAATCAGACCCTTCCGACGTTGCCAAATGCTTTCCATATTTTGCATGGTAACTGACGTTTGGTAGTCGTTTTTCCTTACTTTAAGGACTTTAGGTTATGCATTTACAATTTTCATATTTTTTATATTTTTTCTTAAAAATATGAGGAAAAACTGTTATTTTTACTTAATTTTACATGTGATGTTCAGTTTCATTAACTCGTTTTACCAATTTTACCCCACCCAGCACCCCTTTTCACTCCCCGGTCCCGTAAGTTTATTTACTGATATTTTTTAAAAAACGGAATATTTTGGATATGCACCACTTACGTTTTATTTAGAAGAGTGTCTAAAATATGTAAGAATCGATAATTTTTAAAAAACCCTTATAATAGCAGAAAACCGTATTAAACTATTAGCGTTATTACCTAACAAAACCATACAATTTTTATTAAGTGAGGGCCTTTTTAAATTCCAAAATGATAAAAGTTATGTAATGCTTCTAGGTAGGTGATTTTCGATGTAAGTTCTCAATTGTTTTTTATTTTTTCTGAACAGACAAACTTTAATTTTTTTTTTTTTTTGGTGAATAATTTGTGGTCGTAGGAAAAATAGTGTACAGTACTCGTGTGAAAATGACTTTCTTACACTCGTGGGTTTGTCGCACTCGGCTAACGCCTCGTGCTACAATATTCTCACTCGTGTGAAATTAGTCATTTTCCACACTTGTAATGTAATATACTATATCAGTTATGATAATGGTAAAAATAAAATAAAAAATAGATTAAAAACCTAATTTACACAAACGTTTGTAATATTTAAAAAGAAAAGGTAAACACTGGATCCTTAGAACAAAAAAATATACTATATATGATCAATCATCATCAATCAATATGAACTGATCATTACAGTGTATATTAATGTCAACAAACATCAAAGTAGACCGGCAAATCATATCCTTTTTGTCTCTGTAAACAAAATACGGTCTAAAAATGTTACAATTTCTCTAGGAAGTTAAAAATGTTACATTATTTACATACATATATGTATATTTTCCTATGTTACCTACGTTTAACTAAAAACAAATTTAAAAAGTATTAACCAAATTTATTTTTGGTTCGTTTTTTTAAAATACCTTTTTATTTTACTTTACTTTTTACTTACTAACCAGAACAAAAACATGCATCAGAGGTGTGTGAATATTTCGAACTTACGAATTATTCGTTTTAAATCAAATATTAACATTCATTACGAAACTTTAGTCAAATAATTTAAAAAAATCAAAAAATTTCAAATTTTTAGATTTTGTTAGGTTTATTAAATTAATCAGCTAAACAAAATGTATAATAATTTTTAATTTCATATTTAAATATCAGACATTAAAAAATTATAAATTTAAAAAACCGTCAAAAGTTTTCAAAAAACAAAATAATCAAATTATTGTATTTTTTCAAATTATTAGAATTTTATAAATTATTGGATTTTTTCGACTAATTAGAAAATTTAAATTGATTTGAATTTCGATTGCCTTTACTTATTATCTATTAGATTCGATTCAAACGATATTTGCACACCCCTACAAAAAGTCACACCCACTATTTTTTACAATTATCCTCATAAGCGAAACTAGCCACCGAACCTGGGATAGCTTTAGGGGGGCTAGAGAAAAACACCGGAATGATAGCAACTTTAATAAAAAAATTGTATTACAAAATTTTTTAAGAGCAAAAACAAGGCCTCACCTCAAAACCATAATAATATTATTCAAAAGCAAAAAAAAAGGTCCTTTCCTTAAAACATTACATGCGTACACACCTGTACCTAAAAATTTATTTGGATACCACTCAAACTTACAAACCTTTTATAGGTATACACTTTTGCCCATATGGTTCATTTTCTTCTGGGAGAAGACTAGCCGTCTCTGAGAGGGGCCCAACCCCAGGCCCCCGTAGTTATGCCAGCGATTATCCCGTGAAAATTATAGCGCTTGACAGTTTGTGAGTGCTAGATACATAAAAATTAAAAGCTAACCCTTCTTTACAGGAGTAAGAATAATTGGCTACTAAATTCGTGGTTTTGCTAGGTAACGTGCATAAGGTGTATAAAATTGTTACCTGGAATCGCTATTTTAAAGTTTTTCTTTTATATTTTCTACGTCCTTGAATAAATGTATGCAAGGTAAAAAATAAATTACTTCTACCAAAACAAACTTACCTACTTAAAAATATTCCAGAATTATTCCACAAAATGTGATTTTAGGGTTGTAGGTACCGCGGGTCGGTTTTTTGAGGAGGCTCAAACGAACTTTTTTATTTAAAAGAAGAATATCTAAAAATATTTGGGGACACACTGTATATTTTATCTGTACAGTGTGTCCACGTAAGTTGGCGTCAAATAGTTTTTTTTTATTCATTTTAAGAAAATAAGTTATTACTTATAAAAAATTCTGCATGATCAGCAGAGACAATCTTTAGATATTAAATTGTGTCAGTTATCTACAAGGTTCAGCCTTCTACAAAAATAGATAAAATTTAAGTTTATTAGTACATTGTACATTCTTTTTTTTAACATTAATAAATTTAAAAAAATATTTAGAATTGTCCTATAAAACTTTATAACCATAAAATGCATCGCACTAGTGTACAAACCTAAATATTCACCATTATCGCAGAAAAAAAATCAAAACCATTTTTTTGTAAATACAAAAAAACACAATTAAAAGTAGTTTTTTGATCCCAATATATTTTTTTATAACAGTTATTGATATTAGCAAAAATACAGGTACGCTACTCTAGCTAAAATTACATTTTTGCAAAACCTTATAGATAACTGATACAATTTGATATCTGACGGGTCGATTTTGGACCATGCAAAACTTTTTGTAGAGAACAACTTTTTTCGTCAAATTAATAATAAAAGATTTTCAATATGTTGCTCTTGATATATCCAAAGCTTTTGACCAGGTCTGGGATGCCTCAGTTCTTAATAAACTTCCCTCCTATGGTCTTTTAACTAAACTCTGTACTTGGCTCTCTAGTAATCTATCTGATCGACGTATATCAGTTATTGTGCACGGCCATTCTTCAAGCTTTCACCAAGTTAATGTGGAGTCCCTCAGGGCTCAGTTCTGGCACCAACATTGTTTCTTCTTCACATCAACGACCTTCCCTCGTCCACAAGTAATTCCATTCATAGTTTCGCCGACGATAGTACCCTTCACTCCAGTTTTCAGGTTCCTAAACCCATCACTAAACATGATTTGGAAAACAAACGCAGAGCGATGCAGATATCTCTTTCGCAGGATCTTAATTTAATATTGGATTGGAGCGCTAAAAATCTCGTCCATTTTAATGCATTCAAAACACAATTATGTTTTTTGTCGCGAAAAGAGTCATCAAATACTCATCCTTTATTTATGAGCGGCCAAGTTTTACAGAGTAAAGACACCTTCAATCTTGTGGGCATCACATTTAAAAGTAACCTTAACGGGCATAAACACATTGTATCTATAGCCACGGCAGCTTCAAAAAGCTTGGATTTCTCTTTCGTGCCAAAAGTATTTTTCCGCTTCTAATTTATACACTTTATATGTGTCCTAAATTCGACCTCCTTGGAATATTGTTCTCATATCTGGGGCATGGCATCCCCCACAACCTTAAGAACTCTTGATTCTATTCAAAGAAGAGCTATTCGTCTCATTAATGATCCTGCACTTACAGAAAGGCTTCCCTCCTTTGCCCATCGTCGGGCTGTGGGGGTTTATCGCTTTTTATAGGTACATCCATTGCCTCTGCTCGGAAGAATGGTCCAGTATAGTTCCTCCACTCACGGTTCCCAACAGAGAAACTCGTGGTTCTACGCGTATGCATTCCTATACGGTCCAACTGGACAAGCCCCGAACTTCCCACTTCGTTCGTTCTTTTATCCCTAGAGTTTCCAGATTGTGGAACCTGCTGCCCACGGAGGTCTTTCCTTTCCCCCAAATCTTCAAGTATTTAAGTCCCGTGTTAACAAACTCCCTCTTACCTCGCTTAAGACACCCACGGTACGTTAGTATTTAGGCTCTTAGCCTTCGTGGTTTGTCCAAAGAAAAAAAATGACGCCAAATTACGTAGACACACTGTATATAGTGCCTATAGTGTATCTTCTTTGAATTCAAGTTTACTTATTAAATCGCCCTGTACGTACAGATGTATCTCTACCTTTAAATATAATTATATCGACAGAACGCTTGTGCTGATACCCATATTCACTATTAACCGGTTCTTCGATAATACTTGCTATTCACTTATTTGTTTTATCTAACTGTATCAATACAATTAAGAAAGCAATTAATAGGCACGTATGGTTAACCATTAATTCTTGCAGATATAGATAAATACTACAATTACATGGCTTGCCTTCTATCTGTTACTACAAAAAATCCTTTAATAACATATCGTGGTTAAAGTAACGATACCCCCTACGCGATATTTTAACCATAAGTGAGATTAGACCAAAAATCCAGTCATATAATTTTTTAATTAAACCTGAGACTAATACTCGCTCTTTCAATCCACTTAAGAATTGTGTTAATTCTTTCTTTCGTTCATTCATAAATAGAATCAGACCGTGCAGGGGTCACTCCCTTCTTAAAATGAATGGGTTTTAAAGTAGTATCTAATATATCTGATAAAATTTGGTCCGCAGTTCTGGTTAGTACAAATTTAACTAGCTAACTATCAAATTCACGAATAATATGCCAATAAAGGATTTGCTTTAAGAACTTAGATTTTTTTCTTTTTTATTTCCAACAAGACTAATATTTTAACTTATTTTTACAAATTTTAAAATAAATATTTTTTTGTCGAAGTATTCTTTAGTATCTGGCATATTTTTAACCGACTTAAAAAAGAATCCAAGCAGCAAGCTGACGTCTTATTGACGTCTTTTTTAGTCATTTTTGGTCACATTTGGTCAGCAAAGACTTCATAAAATGACGTTAAATTGACCTCCCTAAGTCACAGACAAAAGACGTCCCGTTAATGACGTCTTTAAGATGATGAAAAATTGACGCATATACATTTTTTTAAAAAGCTAAAATGATACGATATTTTATTTGAAAATTGAAATAGGAAAAACTCTTTACTGCTTGCAATTTCCTTGCACTGCAAGGTTGCATCTCTGGGGACACTGTCCAACCTAGAGATGCAGATTTTTACACTAGCCGACGATATTTCTTTCAAAGCTAATTGAGATCATCAACCGCAGACCGGTCTCGAACTATTTTGGTCTCATTGGTACGGCGTAGGCGATAAAAAGCGAAGATGTTGAATAAACGTAGTAGTTTATTGTCCATTGCGCCATCTATCGGTAGAGTTTTTTCCTATTTCAATTTTGTAAAATTATTAATCTTATTTTTCTGTCATATGATATTTCGGTTGGATTTTGACACGAATTATATAATGTCACAAAATTTTTCTGGCGGATATTCTAAACATGAAGTCATTTGATTTTTATGAGCTGGTATGACGAAAAAATGACGTTGAAAAGACGTTACTTCAACGACGTCAAAAACACGTCATTAAAATGACTTAAAAATGACGTCATAATGACGACAGCTTGCTGCTTGGGAAGGAGTTTCTCAATTTGCCGGTTTTTGTTTGTGTATGTTGCGCGATTACTTCGGCGTTTGTGAACAGAATATAAAAAATATTTGTTTTATTTAAAAAAGTGCACTTGTGGTCCTATAAAAACCTAGGTAGGATCACGAGAGAGAAAGGTACTAGACCTATTTTTTTCTCTCTGCCGTACAATGTTCAAGCGGCAAAGCTGCCTCTAGTGTGGTAATGTTTAGATAATAGAGATCAGGGTGCATTCGAATCAATAACCTTGGGGTAAAATTTAGACTATTCGTCGAAGTAGTGTATGTTCACCGATTTAATAGTAATAATAAACTAAAATGCGACAAATATACGGTTTAAAAAAATTACTGACTTAAAAAAATATTAAAACTAACTAAAAAGTACAAAATAATAACAAAAAAAAAAAGGAGGCGGAAAATAAAATAGTTTAGCACAACTACTCAATTTTAATAACGAAATAAACACAAGCCTTTTATTCTTACTTTAATAACATATATCATATGTTATTACCCGACTAATTGTTTTTATTAACACGCTTTTATTAACTTGGGTTGTAACTATCTATCCATCTATGAATGTAACGGAATTTTTGAGCCTAATTTTAACCAACTTCCAGCTATTCGATTTCTTTGAAACTTTGAACACGTATTAAGGACCCATGACAATGCAATAATCTGCAAACAGTATCCCGTTATCCTGCTTTGGATCGCCAGGAAAAAAAATCCATTATATTATTTATAACCACTGCTTGATACCACCAAGTGTCATCTGTCACCTGTACGTCCCAGTGGTACCAACCACCGGCCATTTCAAGAGTTCGATCTGAATCGATTTTACTCAAATTTTATATTAGGTTATTTTCAGAAAGTCCATCTGAAAAACTTTGCTACTCTTGACAAAATGGCGAAAAAAATTTTTAGTGGGTTGCCATCTGTTGGCAACATTCCAAACTTTATACATACATAAATGCTTATCGAACTAAAAATTAAAAATAAATAATAGTTTAAAAAAACTAAAAAACACGCTCTTATATGCAACCGAACTAAAAATTAGAAAATAATTTTTCATTAAAAAAATATTGTCACTTCATAGTAAAAACGTGGGGTGCATTTTACTATTTTTTCATAACTTTTCCATCATAGATATTGGCAAATATAATAATTATAACATTTAATATATTAAGCACCCCACGCTTTTTACTATGAAGTGACAATATTTTTTTAATGAAAAATTATTTTCTAATTTTTAGTTCGGTTGCATATAAAAGCGTGTTTTTTAGTTTTTAAACTATTAATTATTAACACGCTTTTATTAGCTTGGGTTGTAACTATCTATCTATCTATGTAACGGAATCTTTGAGCCTAATTTTTACCAACTTCCAGCGATTCAATTTCTTTGAAACTTTGCACACGTATCAAAGACCGATGACAATGCAATAATTTAAAAACAGTATCTCGTTATCCTGATTAGGACCGCCAAAATAAATTCCTTTACAGATCCTCTGTGTCTCTTGACAAAATGGCGAAGGAATTTTTAGTGAATAAACTGGAGCATTTATTTTTAAAAAACTAATTGATATATCGAACTAAACTATGAAAAATAAATAATAGTTTAAAAAACTAAAAAACACGCTTTTATATGCGACCGAACTAAAAATTAGAAAATAATTTTTCATTACAAAGAGTTTGTCACTTCAGAATAAAAGCGTGGGGTGCTTAATATATTAAATGTTATAATTATTCTATTTGCAAATATCTATGAGGGAAAAATTATGAAAAAATAGTAAAATGCACCCCACGCTTTTATTCTGAAGTGACAAACTCTTTGTAATGAAAAATTATTTTCAAAATTTTAGTTTGGTTGCATATAAAAGCGTGGTTTTTAGTTTTTTAAACTATTACTTATTTACTTTTTAGTGAGTTCTAATATTTTTTTAAAATCGGTTAATTTGTTTTAACTGTTTATTGGTGTGGTTTCATATCTCACTTTTTATAATAAAAAAAAAAGAAAATCCTGGTTGTGCGCCTTAATAAATCTTCTAAAAAACACTTCGTTCGCCCAGTTCGTAACCCCAATTAAGGTATCGGTCGAGATAGAGGTATTCGTAATTACCAAACAACTACAGTAACAAAACTAAACACCATACAGAACACTAATTATGATTAGTTCGAGGTATATTGTATCAAAGGTATCATTTATTTTAATTTCGAACGTATCTCTCTAGTTTAAATAAAAATAATGCAGTTAGAAACCGAATTAACCCAAAAACGTCTGCACGATGCTTAATATGTCAGCGGAAAAATTGGGTTAGCAAAATTTTATCATTATGTTACTTTATATGGCAGAACGGAAATATTTTACATGAATCACGTTCGGTGGAGAAAGTAAATGATTTAAGGCGATATGGCGTTTTATTTGTGAATTAATAATGGTCCGGAGATATACAGGGTGGTTGGTCAAGCGTGGTCATACTTAATGACCTATAAAAATATAGTTGTTGAGTTTATTGTACTATATTATTTTATTATAGGCTTTTAAAATAAAAAATAAAAAATATTTTAAGAATTTTTACAAGCAAAACACTGTTAAAAAATGGGTAAGATAAAAAATAGATCAAAAAAATGTTTTGCTATTATAATTTTTTAATTTATTTTTTCTATGCAAAGCAATATGGCAAACAGTATACAACTATTTTTCGACCAGGTCTGGAATGACGCACTTCTCAATAAACTTCCCTCCTACGGTCTTTCAACTAAATTCTGCCCTTGGCTCTCCAGTGATCTTTCCAATCGACGTATATCAGTCACTGTTGATGGCCACTCTTCAAGCTTTCACGAAATTAATGCTGGAGTGCCTCAGGGTTCAGTACTAGCACCAACTTTGTTTCTTCTTCACATCAACGACCTGCTTATTTCCACAACCAATCTCATTCCTAGTTTTGCTGACGATAGTACCCTTCACTCCACTTTTTAGGTTCTCAAAACAATCTCTCAACCCGACTTGGAAAGGAAACGCAAGGCGATGCAGATATATTTTTCACAGGATCTTAATTTGATATTGGATTGGGGCGCCAACAATCTCGTTCAATTTAATGCATCCAAAACACAATCATGTTCCTTGTCGCAAAAAAATCATCAAACACTTACCCTTTGCCTATGAGTGGCCAGGTTTTGCAGAGCGGGAGCACATTCAACCTTGTGGGCGTCACATTTGAGAGTAACCTTAACTGGCTTAAACATATTGTATCTATAGCCACCGCGGCTTCAAAAAAGCTTGGATTTCTTTTTCGAGCCAAAAAGTATTTTTTTCCTTTTAATTTATACACTTTGTATGTGTCTCAAATTCGAATCTCTCTGAAATATTGTTGTTCTCATATCTGGGGAATGGCATCTCCGACAACCCCTTAACATTCTTGATTATATTCAAAGAAGAGTTGTTCGTCTTATTTATGATTCTTACTTACTAAAAGATTTTCTTCTGTTGCCCATTATTGGGCTGTTAGGGATCTTTTGCTCTTTAACAAATACTTTCCGGCTTCTGCTCCAAGCAATTATCCAGTATAGTCTCTCCACTTGCAACTCGCAACGGAGAAACTCGTGGTGCCGTACATATGCATCCTCATACGGTCTAACTGGACAGGCTTCGAAATTCCACTTTGTTTGTTCTTTTACCCCTAGAGTTTTTAGAACGTGGAGTCTGCTGCCCGCGGAGGTCTTTCCTCTCCCCCCCAAAATGTTCAAGTATTTAAGTCCCGTGTCAACAAACTCCCTTTTACCTCGCTTAAGAAACCCAGTAAATTGTCCAAAGGTAAAAAAACAATTAGCATAGTTTGTGGGTGGTTGATGCACCTTGTTGCACAGGTTGTCTGTCATACTGCCTATTCAACCGTCAAACCGATAATCGCGTAGCGTTTGTGCCGTTTTAGACTTACCACTTTTATGCATTGGCGAGAATTGCCCATGAAATTTTTGAACTGGCACGACGTGCAACTGCCTTAAACTTTTCTTATTAGTAATATATAATTCTTTAACAGCATAAAAAATTAATTTTATAAAGTAATACATATCTTATTACATAAAAACTACATAACTACGTATTAGAATTATTAAAAGAAGGCTATAATTAGGAACGATACATCATCGTGAAAAAATCTAGATTTTAATTTCAGTCAGTTATAAAAGCTATATAATTTTCCTGGCCTCTAATTTAATAAAGCTAACCATTAAAAAGAATTTGGAATCACCTATATTAGCAACAAGCAGTACCGGAGTGGCAATAGTTTATTATTGACACTGGTCAACATAATTAAACTTCTTTAATTATATTTTATGTTTTTCCCCATCTATTATTGATCTGTAATACCTTAGAAACGGAATATGTTATGGTAGCAATAATACCTGCTATCACACCTAGGGCATTATAAGCGGGCATTATGATAATGCCCGCTTATAATGCCTAATCGCTAATATGGAAATTTTATTGCTTATCCAATTTTATTTCTCTCACAATAAAGATCAAGTTTATACAAAAAATAATTTTTCTTTAAACAATACTAAAAATTAAACTTTATTTCCAAAATAAAAATTACAATTTTGAAATGTCCCGGAAAATGTAGCTGATCCCACTATAGAATGGTCGGTGTTTTTGTGATGGTAGCAGCGGTGGTAGCACTAACGCTATTTTGTATAGAAGAACAGTCCATTAAAGAATTTTCAATAGTCGATACGGAATTAACCTCGGAATTAACTGAATTGGCAATCATTTTGGCTACTTTGTTTTTGGATGAAATACTTTCTTCTATATATCCTTCAGCTACTGAAGAGCTTTTCCATTTCCCATGTTGTTTTAGCGTTTCAAACGAAGCACCTGCCTCAACAAGTAAAGTTGACGATGTGCGACGCAAACAGTGGCCGGTGTAAGCTTCTGCATTATCCAATTTTAAAAATTTTGCGATCAATGTTGGGACGCTTCCTATGGTATTTTTTCCAATGGGTTGTACTGTACATCGACCCTTTCTATAGGTAAGAAAGAATCTTCGCTCCTTTATTCCAGCTGGTCTTAATGTTGTGTACTTTTTTATTAAATTTAAAGCGCCTAAATCTTCTTCAATGATAGTAAAACTTTTTGAAGTTGAAGTTTTAGTTTCTGGTACCTTTATAACCAAGACTGTTCCTCTATCTTCAATGTCATCAATAGTCATTTTGACCAACTCATCTCGTCTTAAACCTCCAAAAACACCCATTACCAATATGACTTTGTGTACCAAGTAGATATCATCAGGAGCCTTCTTAATAAATTTTAATATTTGTTCTCCTTCCAAAACTTTAGACTTCTTCGGGACGTATCCTTTCGACTTAACTTTTAAAAAGATATGAGACGATGGTATTGCGAAATGTCTATATTTTCATAGACCATCAACGTAGACCTTAGGGTGGAATACTTGGTCCAGAGAGAGTTCGGACTGTATTTTTCCGACTAAAAATAATAAAGTTTGTTAAACATATGTATTAAAATAAAATCAATAACTTACCAGTTCCTGAAAATATGCCATTAAAACGGTTTCGGTTATTTGAAGAATTGCGTTCGCATCTTTCCAAATACCAAATATGCCATACTCCCGATCATACTGTTGCCTTGATTTAACTGGCAAAAGATTTTCGGTCGCTTTTATGGCCTTTTCTCTTATATTTTGTGGAATTTCTTCCATTTAGAGCAAATCGTTAAATAAAAATGCCAACTGACTAACTGATAGAAACATCAAAGTCAAACTTAACACCAGTCATTATCTACTTACGTATACAGGTACAGGTGTAACTTATTTTTTATATTGCGAATAAATAATGTAATTAGTCATTGAAAAACTCTTTTTTGGGTAGAACATAAAGCATTGTATGCACCACGGGCTTTACTGGACTATAATGCCCATATAGTCCTAGTAACACCCTTGTTACATATATAGCTATTAAATTAACAAAAGAATTAGAATAATCAAATAAAAATATAATTGTGTAAGAATATCACATAAGCTATATAGTAGGGGAGCCCATGATGCTAAATGGGGATTTACTCAAGCGTCATATATTGCTTGGATTGTAGGAAGAAAAAATGTTATATATTGTATACCTTTTGATCGGTGGAGGAAGCGGCTATAGACTTTTAAGTATGTCAAAAAATTGTAGTTTATGTAACAGGTGCATAAAGTGATACTTTTTTACGAATGTGAAGTTTGATAGCACGAGCCATTAGGCAAGTGCGGCAATCCCACAAGTAAAAGAAAGACACTTTATGCATGTGTTACACACTATATTTTTTCCACGACCGTATTAAAGTTTTCTAAAAACCATTTTATACATGTTTTATTTATCTAAACTTAATCATTTTAATTTTTGCAGCACAGCCCTTATATTGCAACAAAAAATCATAGTCTCCTTATTTTTTAAGAGACAATTATCCCCTTTATATCTATCCATTTATTATTTAATTTTAGAAAATTGTATGTACTTACGTTTTGTAGAAATAATACTAAAACAGTATAAATTCCTTTTCAATTTCTTAGTCATACAAATTCATTATTACTATTAATTTTTAGTAATTTCTATTAAATTTATTTGCAAACTGTCAAATTTTAAAACTAGTGACACATGAACTAAAAGAAATAATGACGAAATCAAGGGTAACTTAACCGTTTGGTTCAGTCGATGTCGCGTTTACTGTTACATTGCATAAATTGATATTTATAAGTTTATTGTAGTAGGCATTAAAACAAAACACTAATTCAAAGTGTAAAAAAGCTTTAAAGTGTTAAAAAAGCTACTTTTCTTAACACTTTATGTAGTGTACTGGAGTAGAATGGAGTACTTTAATTTAATGTTAACTATTAAAAAAAGAGCATTTTTTTTAACGGTCGTGGAAATATTTTATATAAAGTATACTTTTTTATCGGTGGGGGAAGCTTCTATAGACTTTTAAATATGTCAAAAAAATACTATTAGTATTTCGTCTTGTGAAATCGTTCGGGTGGTATCGTATTATATATTTTTCGTTATCCCTAAATTATTTTTGTTTACATTAAAAAATAGCCACGTTTGAAAATGCTAATCTGACTTTTTTTAAGCTCTTTGTTTCCTTTACGTCACTCTCAAATTGTCAGATTAAGGGAATATACACTGTTTAGCATGTTAAGTTACCCAATCTTAATTTGACGCCCTCGACAATTTCTAATGGATATATTTTTGTTAGCCCTGTATACGGAGCTCATATTAGGTAAAGGTACTTAACTGGGTACAAGGTATTCTCCGGTATATTAATCTGCCGCGCTGTAGTAAATCTAAAAACCCCGTCTTGGGCTCCCCTACCATTAATAGTAAGAGCGTTTTCGTACACACCGGCAAAACCGGTGCCGGTAACGACGCCGATGTCGAAAGCAAAGTAATTAAATTAGTACTTTTACACATAGCCCGGCTTGACGAATTTACCGTTCCGGTGGCCGGCTCCGATTTATGCAGCCGGTGTTGATTTTACTGTTTTGTTATGTACAGGGTGTCCCATTTTGGTTGTCCCTTATGGGAAACTTGGAAACCATAAGAGATATTAAAAATCCGATACCCCATCCTCGAGCTCTTTTTTGGAGAAAACATTTATGGTAAAAACAGATCATCGCTATCGCGAAGCGTTTCAGAGATACAGGGTGATTCTCGATTTTTTCACTTTTTGAAAAGGTCCTGTAGCTTTGTTGTTATTACAGATACGAGAAAACTAATTGCACATTATAAAGACACTTTTTTCCGTAGAATCCAGTGGCGTAGCCAAAAAATTTTTTGAGCTGTCATTTTTGACATATGACCCAAACATGTTTTTTTTTATTAGGGACACCCTATAAATGATTAGGTAATTAAATTGCTTGTTTTTTTCTGATTAAAATAATATATCATAGTAGGTGGTTTAATAAATTTTTTACGTCAAATATTGGAAAAATTATGATTTTAAAGACGCATTGCGGCTTCTATCTGTTTTTTAAATTGTTTTATATTTTTGTTTTAAAAGGAATCTGTCATCCCTTAGCTCAGGAGACATTTCCGTAGAAAAAAACAAAAATTAGTTTACAACAACAATAATAAACAAGTTATATTAATTAAACTTAAAAATTTATCAAGTTTTTTTTTAATTTTTGAGTTTTTATTTTTTTATTTTTTATGAATTCTCCATGTCAACTTTACCAATAGAGCAAAAAAAACAAAAAAAATTTTAAGTCCAAAAAAAATCGAAAAATTTTTGACACACCCTGTATAACTTTGATTTTTATTTTTTTATACAACATTATCATACTAATACAGTACCAAAATTTTTTTGCTTCAAATTCATAAATAAGGACGCTATGAATTTTTAAATTTAAACATAAAAATAATTATTTTTAATTTTTTGGGACACACTGTATCATTTATATATATATATAATAATATTCTTCCTTATCATATATATTATCCACCATAATTTCATCCTTATATATTCATAAATAAAATTGTAGGAAATTTTTAAAGTTAAAAATAAAAAAAATCATTTTAATTTTTTGAGACACCCTGTATCATTTTTTATGTATAATAATATTTCTCACCATCACATTTATCAAATACCAAAATTTCATCCCTTTATTTTCATAAATAAAATTGTAGGAAATTTTTAAATTTTAAAATAAAAAAAATTATTTTAATTTTTTGAGACACCGTGTATCATTTTATTATGCGTATTAATAATCTTCTACATCATATATATTATTTACCAAAATTTCATACTTATATATTTATAAATAAAGTGGTAGGAAATTTTTAAATTTTAAAATAAAAAATGCGTCTTTAAAATCATAATTTTTCCAATATTTGACGTAAAAAATTTATTAAACCACCTACTATGATATATTATTTTAATCAGAAAAAAACAAGCAATTTAATTACCTAATCATTTATAGGGTGTCCCTAATAAAAAAACATGTTTGGGTCATATGTCAAAAATGACAGCTCAAAAAATTTTTTGGCTACGCCACTGGATTCTACGGAAAAAAGTGTCTTTATAATGTGCAATTAGTTTTCTCGTATCTGTAATAACAACAAAGCTACAGGGCCTTTTCAAAAAGTGAAAAAATCGAGAATCACCCTGTATTCTCTGAAACGCTTCGCGATAGCGATGATCTGTTTTTACCATAAATGTTTTCTCCAAAAAAGAGCTCGAGGATGGGGTATCAGATTTTTAATATCTCTTATGGTTTCCAAGTTTCCCATAAGGGACAACCAAAATGGGACACCCTGTACATTTGTACATGGCCGGTGCCGAGTAATGTTTTGATAAGGGTTTTATGTTAATTTATCACTGTCTTTTCAGTAATAATTGTCGTTGGTATAGCAGTTTGGGTGTTTCGTTTTTTAAATAAATAAATTGTTTAAGTACGATGCTGTTACATTAATGATCTTCTTTAAGCCTTTTAAAAAGTGTTTAGAAGCTAAGCTATCTTCTATGTATTTTACTGTCTTAGTCATCCAAATTTATTATTACTATTAATTTTTAATAATTTCTATTAAATTTATTTGCAAATTGTCAAATTTTAAAACTAGTGACACACGAACTAAAAGAAACAATGACGAAATCAAAGGTAACTTAACCGTTTGGTTCAGTCGATGTCGCGGTTACTGTTACATTGCATAAATTGATGTTTATAGGTTTATTGCAGTTGGCAAACAAAACACTATTCAAAGTGTGAAAAAGCTTCGAAGTGTTAAAAAAGTTACTTTTTTAACACTTTATGTAGTGTACCAGAATGGAGAACTTTAACTTCATGTTAACGATTTTAAAAAACGCATTTTTTAACAGTCGTGGAAAAAGGTAATGTTTGTTGAGATAACTAGCGTAGATAATTTTTTCACTAAGCGAAATACGAAAAACAATGTTATACGGTACCCGAACCGTCACCGGCACCGGCACCGACTTTGCCGGTGTCGGTGTGAGGGATAGCAATAAGTTACTTTGTAAAAATACTAATTAGATAAATAAATCAAAAACTATAGTACAAAATGGGTATTCTGATCTTAAATATTGACAGAAAGAATTTACACATTTACATATACATATGTAAATTTTTAGATAGCCAGATTCGAGAAAGTAATTTTCGTTACTTTATTTTTAGGCCACCTACGTATATTCCGACTCTGTAAAAGAAAGAATCGCCCAATTAGCATCAATTTTTGACCAGTTTACTGTTAAATAATATATTATAGTTTTAAACGTTATACTTGTGAATTCCTCGCCTAGAAGTGTTGCAAGAATATAGTGACCTCGTTATTTACCTTGCCGATTAGTACATATACATCATTTTATTTATATAATGAGGTTTCAAAATAAAACTAGCCTGTGAAATAGTAAGCCGCTATCGATGCTCTCTTATACCTAATTATACTCGGTATATGATTATCTTATTTACATAAATAATGTAATATAATTGACAGCCACAGATATCAATACACTACAAATAAAGATGGATTTTGAAATGAAATTTCCGACAACTTATTGAAGGAACAGTTTAAAAATGTAAATTCGATGCTCTTTGATAAGAAAAAAAAATCACAAAAAGTTTAAAGGAAATAAATCGGCATGCTTGTCTTCGCGGCCACCTTTGCTATATTTCTTTTATGACATGCCGGTTGATGCAGCTGGTCATCGCACTATGGGATAGAAATTAATTTTTGGTCAAAATTCTGAAACTTACCAATCTAACTTAAAATGAGGTGCTTTTTACTGGAAAAATATTATAAATTATTACAAATGCTTTTTGGAAACCTAAAACTTATTATATGTTATTATAAATTTACACCCCCTTAACATTATTATATTTTATTGTACAAAATAAACTAAAATGTCAGCTTGTTTGGTTAATTCGGTAGTTTTCTAATAAGTAATCCGATAATTTTTATCTCATATGATATACAGGGTACGACAATAGGTATGATTTTTTTAAATGGAATACCCTGAATATTATCTTACCAACAAAAAATATTTTAAAATGTTTTAAAAAATACTACATTTGATGTGTCTATCTCAATTAGTTTCGGAAATATGACCATCCAAATCTAAAAACAATTTTAAATTATTCTTATAAGCGTTATAGAGATACATCTTCCGATTTTTTTTTTTTTAACGTATAAAATAAATAATTTTTGTTGGGTAGATTCTGTAGAATCCATATCTTTCATCAGAGTGCTTTTATCTTTTAGGATATACAGTGTAGGACAAAACAAATTAAATTTTAAAATGGAAAACCTGGTAAATTATAAAAAAATCTTGTATCTGTCCTTACACTCAGAAGTAGCAAAAAGTAGGAAGGCAATTGTAAGTACAAAAACTAATAAAGAAAAAGGTAAAAAATCTTTGACAAAAGTAGCGAGACTCCGCGAGACTGCATCGGAAACACAACAATAGCTCTTATTATTTAAACTCTTTTACTTTTTTAGTAAACAAGGCTAATAATAAACTAAGTATGTATATTAAATGTTGTATATTTATGTTACTTAAAATACATTTTCAAGTTTCTTATTACCCCAATAGAAGTCGTCATATCCTTTTATAATTTTGGGTACATGTAGTTTGGAGTATCTACTTTGAAATACACAGCATGAGCAATTACAATTTCAAAGTTGCTTTTTGGCCAAAATAATGGATTTTATCCCATAGTGTATCGGTGCGTCGCTGTAAAGGATAGCGGCGCCTTTGTGTAAAATAGTCCGATTGCAGGCGGCCTTTTTTAAGTTTTTTGTATTATTTTTAAAGGGTAACGAATTTGCGCTTTTAAAATGTTCTTACTATACCCAAAGAGCGGTATAGGCGTATTACAGAATACGAAAATTTTTATTTATTGTGCACATTGCCGATTTAATTTAAAATTTGTAGGGTTTTTTTTAAAGTTATTTTTGGAAAACGCTTAGTCTTCGAGTTATTTTTTTATTTTTTTATCTTTGGACAATCCACGAAAGCTGAAAGCCTAAATACCAACGTACCGTGGGTGTCTTAAGCAGGGTAAGAGGAAGTTTGTTAACACGGGACTTAAAAACTTGAAGATTTGGGGGAAGGAAAAACCTCCGCTGGCAGCAGGTTCCACAGTCTAGAAACTCTAGGGATAAAAGAACGAACGAAATGGGAAGTTCGGGGCCTGTCCAATTGAACTGTATAGGGATGCATACGCGCGGCACCACGAGTTTCTCTGTTGGGAACTGCAAGAGGAGGGACTATACTGGACTCCCACAGCTCGACGATGGGCAAGAGAAGAAACTCTTTGAGTAAGTAAAGGATCATTAATAAGACGAACAGCTCTTCTTTGAATGGCATCAAGAATGCTGAGGGTTGTAGGGGATGCCATTCCCTAGACATGAGAACAATATTCCAGAGAGGGTCGAATTTGGGACACAAGATAAAAGCGTATAAATTGGAAGGAGAAAAATACTTTTTGGCTCGGAAAAGAAATCCAAGCTATTTTGAAGCCGCGGTGGCTACAGATACAATGTGTTTATGCCAGTTAAGGTTATTCTCAAATGTGACGCCCACAAGGTTAAATGTGTCCCCGCTCTGCAAAATCTGGCCACTCATAAGCAAAGGATGAGTTTTTGATGATTACAAAATCCTAAATATGTTATTTAACTTTTGGGACATTCAACTTATAAAACTAGCAATACTTATTTAATGATAAATGCCATTATCCTAAACGCATTTTTTTGCCAATAACTTATTAATGATGGATGCCATCATCCTAAACGCAGTTTTTAAGCATAACTTATTAATGATGGATGCCATCATCCTAAACGCATTTTTCATCATAAATTATTAATGACGGATGCCATCACATTATCTGCAACACGTGGCCTAATAACGGTAAATTGCCCACTTTCGTGTCTTTTTGATACCTTTTTGCCAATGCCTTGCCATTAAAGAGTGTTTGCAATGCTAGTAAATTAAATTTACAACGCCGCGCCGTCAAAAAATGTTATATGGGAAGTTGCTCTTTTTTATCTTTGGACAAACCACGAAGGCCAAAAGCCTAAATACTAACGTACTTTGTGTCTTTGTACCTAATAAAATCTTGTATCTAGACTTTATTTTTCTTTCACCAAAATTATATGTACATTTGCAAAAGGGAAAGAGGTGGCTTAAAATTATCTCTTATTTCATTTTTTTTGCGATAGAAATGATGTTATTATACAGAAGACATTTTTACAACTTTTGCACAACTTTTACATATCCTACAAATTAATTCGTAAACATAAATAATGTCAACTTAATATACATGTAAAATCAAGTAAAACAGAAGCTTGAAAATTGTTATTCAAACTTTATAACTGTTTTCCGCGGAGAAATGGGAACACCAATATAATTGAAGCGACAACAAATCGCATGTTTGCGGTAGGAAGATAAAATGACCATGTATTTTACGAGTATGTCTTTTAGTACTAACTTTCTCTTTTTATTCTGTGCAAAAAACATCTGGTTTCTGGTATTTTTATTGAAGTTGTAATAACGAATTTTATGGGAAAATGAAGATTAGAAAATCGTTACTAAAAATAACATAAATAGTCTTTTTACAATTCATTTATTTTGAAACGATATCTATAGTCCGGGAGGTAATAACGTCGGGAAAATAGGAATTTTGGGATTGGCTGATTTTTTATATATGTTGTTATCCCTACTCTTTTGAGTAGGTCCTCGGCTATCTGGAGTGCGTTCATAAATAAAATGTAAAGCAATCCTTGTACTCTGTAATGGAATCAAAATGACATTTGAAATGTATTTCATTGTAAAAGCAATTTTTGAACGCTTCTCAGGAAATGAAACGTAAATGTCCCTTGTAACCTGGTATGTAACGGAAAATAATTAAAGATGTTTATTTATCTATTTATAATCCAATATAAATTACAATTTAAATATACTATAAGTCAATTTTTAAACAAATCAATTCTCATTGATGCAATAAATTTAAAAAAAAAACCTGTATGTTTGTGTTTGTATAAAGATATCCTTATTTTGAATTTGAAAAAGTTTGTAGGTATTTCGTGGTTTGGAGATAAATTAGTACCTAAATAAAAGAGCCTAAAAATAAACAAAGTTGTTCTAATAACCATAGTAGCATTAGCAAAAACTTTTTGTTTCTTTTTAAAAACTTTTAAATCTAAAAATTATAAAAATCTCGTTTGTTTCCTATTCTTTTAAGAGACAAATATGAAATGCGCAAAATCGGTAAATTGTTACCGCGCTTGTGAGCACGGTAATAGTATATTACATTACAAGTGTGGAAAATGACTAATTTCCCACGAGTGGGAATATTGTAGCACGAGGCGTTAGCCGAGTGCGACAAACCCACGAGTGTAAGAAAGTCATTTTCACACGAGTACTGTACACTATTTTTCCTACGACCACAAATTATTCACCAAAAAAAAAAATAAATTAAAGTTTGTCTGTTCAGAAAAAATAAAAAACAATTGAGAACTTTGCAACCCTAGGGTGATATTTACTTTGCAACACTAGTGTGATATATACTTTTCCTCACTGCTATATAATACTGTTTTGACAATATTTTTACATCGAAAATCACCTACCTAGAAGCATTATATAACTTTTATCATTTTGGAATTTAAAAAGGCCCTCACTTAATAAAAATTGTATGGTTTTGTTAGGTAATAACGCTAATAGTTTAATACGGTTTTCTGCTATTATAAGGGTTTTTAAAAATTATCGATTCTTACATATTTTAGACACTCTTCTAAATAAAAGGTAAGTGGTGCATATCCAAAATATTCCGTTTTTTAAAAAATATCAGTAAATAAACTTACGGGACCGGGGAGTGAAAAGGGGTGCTAGGTGGGGTAAAATTGGTAAAACGAGTTAATGAAACTGAACATCACATGTAAAATTAAGTAAAAATAACAGTTTTTCCTCATATTTTTAAGAAAAAAATATGAAAATTGTAAATGCATAACCTAAAGTCCTTAAAGTAAGGAAAAACGACTACCAAACGTCAGTTACCATGCAAAATATGGAAAGCATTTGGCAACGTCGAAAGGGTCTGATTCTATTTATGAATGGATAAAAGAAAGTGGATTCATAAAGTGTGTTATTAGGGATTAAAAAAGATTTAACTAGTTGTTTGAGTACACGAAGAAAGAGAGGAAGGAATTTGATCTATAGGCTTTTTTTCTCTGGCGCTTTGGGTCGAACGGTCAAGCGGCAAGGCTGCCTCTATTAAGTACGTGCTCAAAGGTAGCGAGATTTTAAATTTGATCTACTTACCTGACAACACTGTGCCAGTCAGTGAAAGTTGTTTTTGTGGTTATGTCTATTTTTGTTTATGTTTTTATTTTTTCGTAAATTTTAATAAATATAAAATAAGATGATTTTCGCTAATTTGGGTTCTACCGTTTAAGGTAAATAAAAAGTTTTTTTACTGTCACTACAATAAATATGTCACTTGCAAAACCAATAGCAGTTTTTAGAATGACATCATAATATGTATCACACCAGTATTGTAAAGTACTTTGCAACACTAGGGTGATATAACGCATTTTCTATGCATGAAATCAGTGTGCTATTTGCTATTTTCACAAGTGGTCGTAGGAAAAGAATGTAATACAGAGTTACATTTCCAGACTATTTTTGAACGCTGTAAGACAGAAAGCAATGTAATAAATAATACATTTATGATGCGATTCTGTAATTTTACTTACAGCGTTTAGTAGTTATTTCAAATATTATAAAGTTAAAAATGATCTTACTGGACTTCTAATATAAGGAAAATGTAAGTTCTGTATAATAAAGTACTCAGAGATAAAATGTCAAATTTTTTTCCCCTTACGGAAAAACACTATTATTTTTAACACGCTTTTATTAGCTTAGGTTGTATGTATGTATGTATGTAACGGAATCTTTAAGCCTAATTTTCACCAACTTCCAGCGATTCGATTTCTTTGAAACTTTGCACACGTATCAAGGACCCATGACAATGCAATAATCTGCACACAGTATCCCGTTATCCTGATTAGGATCGCCAGGATAAATAAATTCCTTTATAGATTTTCTGTAGGAGAGTAACAGAGAAAGAGCTAGTGCGCGATCTGCGTGTGCGTGCAGTTTCGGGCGTACTCTCAGCATAACACCTACAGAAACTTGTTCGGAGTAGTTGCGTTCTGAAACCCCATGCAACGAAATAGTTCGTGAAACATTTCAATATTACATGTCCGCAGAAAACTAATTGATATATCGAACTAAAAAATGAAAAATATATAATAGTTTAAAAACTAAAAAAAAACGCTTTTATATGCAACCGAACTAAAAATTAGAAAATATTTTTTCATTACAAAGAGTTTGTATTACAGTAATAAAAGGTCAAACAATGAATCATAATTATATACATCAAAATAGAATTATAATAAAATTTAAGAAAATAACAGAATAATTCACTTCAGAGTAAAAAGCGTGGGGTGCATTTTACTATTTTTTCATAACTTTTCCCTCATAGATATTTACAAATGAAATAATTATAGCATTTAATATATTAAGCACCCCACGCTTTTATTCTGAAGTAAATTATTCTATTATTATCTTAAATTTTATTATAATTCTATTTTGAGGTATATAATTATGATTCATTGTTTAACCTTTTATTACTGTAATTCAAACTCTTTGTAATGAAAAATTATATTCTAATTTTTAGTTCGGTTGCATATAAAAGTGTGTTTTTTAGTTTTTTTAAACTATTATTTATATCTGCGTATACTTTATTTCTATTTTCTAGTCAAAAACTTTGGTTTCCATAATTTGTCCGACTTTGTCAGCAGAAGACACAGTTACTCGGTGTGGTATGAATACCAATTTTAAAGCTTTTGTTTTACTTGAATTTATACAATATATTTTATTTGCATATACCTCGCCAAAGGTAAAGTTTGTTTACAGTATAATAGAATTGGGTAAATGGGTGAAAACCATTATACATGTGTAGAGAATACGGAATGGTTTTGCCAAATTGTGAGAAACTTATACTTACATATAAGGAAAGTTCATAAATCAGTTTATAATTTTACCTTTTTATTTATACAGGGTGATTCAAAAATTGATCACGAAACTTAAGGGGGTCATTCTACTTGACAAAATAAGGGTAGAGCTTTATATAATTTTTTTCAAAATGTCATTCGTTTTCGAGTTACAAGACGTCAAAGTTAAATTTTTATTTTGGTTTTTTCGCCATATTGCATTTATTTTTTAACCAATCCAGTTGATATTTGGCACACAAATCAAGCAGATTCTAAAATTTTAGGACACAGGTACTTTTTTAAATAGAGTCAGAGGGCACTTTACCTAAAACTTAAAATTTATTTACATCAAAATAAGAAAAATAATTTTTGTTGTAGAATCGCCCCGTAAAGTTTGTCGGTTAAGTTTATGGACACCTTGTATGTATATATGTAGGTAATTTGATTGAAATTGATGAAAACTTTGATGTCTATTGGTGCCTAAACGGTGAGGTTTATCGACTTTAATAAAGGGTACCTTATCTTTTAAGTTTTTAATTGTCTATAAAATAGCGCCGCCAGCTTTGCGATATCTGTCAAAATAAAAAAGTTATGATGTAAATATATTTTAAGTTTTAGGTAAAGTGCCCTCTGGCGGTATTTAAAAAAAAGTATTTTTATCTTCAAAATTTTAGAATTTGCAAAGCTCGGTTTGTGTTCCAAATATCAACTGGAATGGATAAAAAATGGTTAAATGCAATATGGCGAAAAAACCAACATAAAAATTGAATTTTGACGGCTTGTAACTCGAAAACAAATGACATTTTGAAAAAAATTATAAGAAGCTCTACCCTTATTTTGTCAAGCAGAATCACCCCCTTAAGTTTCGTGATCGATTTTTGAATCACCCTGTATAGATTTATTTGTCAATGATCTTGTTAATATTAAAAACATATACACGTTTAGACAAATAGAAACGTACACAGTGCGTGGAAAAGAGACGGTTTAACGCGTGTAGAATACTATCAGGTAGAGATTAGACGTAGAATGCCGACGTGTAAACAAGATAACATATTATTCCCTCTTAGTTGTTGCTTTACTGTCCTATACAGGGTGTTCATTTAAAAACTTTCCATTCAAATTATCTTCGAAACGAGACAGATTTGAGAAAATCGCCGAAACACGTCAAGATAATTATTGAGGGGACGTTTTATACAAAAATTGGACGGCGCCCTTAACCCTTAACCACCAGGGCCACCACCCCAAAATTCTTAAATGAGAACGCGGGTCGAGTGATACATCATTTTAAAGCTCCTGACGAGTACTTTATAACCCTAGAATATGAAGTCAATATCTTCACCTATTACAAAATGGCGGTACTTTAAAATTACCTAAATACCTGATTTGGATGGCCATATTTCCGAAACTAATAAAGTTAGATGTACCTAATGTGGTATTTTCTTAAAGCTCTTTGAAAGGTCTTGTTAATGGTGATACTGGTAATAATATACAGAGTAGAAGAAAAAGTACATATTTTTTTATTTAAGAACCCTGTATATTATTTTACCATTAAAAAGATCTTTAAATGAGCTTTAAGAAAATACCACAATAAGTACATCTAACTTTATTAGTTTCGGAAATATGACCATCCAAATCAGGTATTTAGGTAATTTTAAAGTACCGCCATTTTGTAATAGGTGAAGATATTGACTTCATATTCTAGGGTTATAAAGTCCTCGTCAGGAGCTTTAAAATGATGTATTACTCGACCCGCCTTCTCATTTAAGAATTTTGGGGTGGTGGCCCTGGTGGTTAAGGAGTTAAAGAGGCGCCGTCCATTTTTTGTAAAAACGTTCCCCTCAATAAATATCTTGACGTGTTTCGGCGATTTTCTCAAATCTCTCTCGTTTCGAAAATAACTTGAGTGGAAAGTTTTCAAGTGAACACCCTGTATATATTTTAATTTGGCTGCTCTTGTATAGTACGAGATCCGAAAAGATAGTGACCTTCACCCAAATGAAGTATTTAAACAATATTATTATTACAGGGTGTCTAAAAAATTATGGTTAAGGCAATATTTAATTAAAAAATTATAACCTTAACATTTTTGATACACGCTGTGTAATGACAACCTTTATTTATTTTTTTAATACATGCTTAGCTCAAATAATCTTTAAAAGGCAATTTTTAGTAAAGTATGCAAATTATTTTACTTATAAATAACCTAAAGACATACGGGAAACTTTTTATTATTAATTTTACGAAAAAAAAGTTATTCTTTATAAAAGTTCTGCATGGTCTAAAACCTATAATGCAATTATTAGATGTTCATTTTTGGCTGTGGTATACGAGGTATCCCAAAAAATATTAATTCTTATTAAGAAGAAAGTACTGTTATTTTTGACCATAATAAAAAGCATTATAAATAATAATAATTTTCAATATTTTCAAAAATAAGGGTTCTTTCCTCTTGCACACAATTAATATCTTTTGAGATACCTCGTATACCACTGAAAAAATAAATATCTTATAATTGCATTTTAGGTTTTAGACCATGCAAATTTTTTTATAAAGAATAACTTTTTTCGTAAAATTAATAATATAAAAGTTTTTATATGTAGACAACTTGGGCAAACAGGCTGTATATTCTGTTATTCTAAAAGCAAAATTTATTATTTTAAATAAAAATAGGCTTGGAAAAAACGTATCAAGCTGATTTATCTTTAGAGAGTTAAATTTGCTACGCTTAGGACGAAACAGCAGATTTAATATCGTTTAAGCGGTTAGATGTAGCAAGAAAAGTAAGTATTGATTAATAAATTGAACCAATACTAGTATATAAAACAGTACAGGGTATCGTTAAAATTACTTTTATCTTCTTTCATTCAATAATAAATGAATCTTTAAAATGCTTTAAAAAAATATCTTAACCAAATTTAAAATTACAACGTTTTGATGACAAATTGGTCCCTGCATTTATCATATTAATTAGATAAAAGAACGACATAAATATTACTTAAATACCTATATTAGCAAGTTGCAGTTGAAGGTCGTTTAAAATAAAAGAACTTAACGCCTGACCCCGTAACCCACAAGTGGTACCTACCTATTGTTAATGCCACTTGATTTTTTATAACGGTGTTAATTTTATTATGCGGCTCAACAATTTTTACACCATTAATCGCTGTTTAATTTGTTAATTATCCAATTAAATGCTTTTCTTCATTATTGTTTGCTTGCATAATCTTTATATTTTGATTTAAAAAATGCTATTTATAAGAATTGATTTAAATTTATTTGTACTTTTATTAATTTTTTACGATTGCAAGTATCAAGAGGAATGGCTTCTGCTCTGAAGAATTGACCAGTATAGTTCCTCCACTCACGGTTCCCAACAGAGAAACTCGTGGTTCCGCGCGTATGCATCCCTATACGGTCCAACTGGACAGGCCCCGAACTTCTCACTTTGTTCGTTCTTTTATCCCTAGAGTTTCTAGATTGTGGAACCTGCTGCCCGCGGAGGTCTTTCCTTCCCCCAAATCTTCAAGTATTTAAGTCCCGTGTCAACAAACTCCCTCTTACCTCGCTTAAGACACCCACGGTACGTTAGTATTTGGGCTTTTAGCCTTCGTGGTTTGTCCAAAGATAAAAAAAAAAAAAAAAGTAGGGGAGCCCACGCTGGTAAATGGGGATTTACTCGAGCATCATAGAGACCTATTGGGTTGCAAAGCTTAAATAATAAGAAGAAAAAAATGTTATATAATAGCTTTGTTCGCGAGTATGATTCTGAACCGGTTCTGAGACTATTCGCATGCGCAGTGGCAAAAGCAGCGTTCGCGGTTAGTAAAATCCTGAATTTTTAATAACAGTTCTGTGTTCGCGGGTTACAATGGAATCAGTTCATTACCGGTTCGTAACCTGATTAGCAGTCCTGGGATTTTTGTTGGAACTAAAAGTTCAGTTCGGAATTTCATGCGCATTGTCGACATGGTCAGCCGTTTTCTGTTTTTGTGGTACAAAAATAAACCGTTGTATTACAGTTTATTTGTTTTTGCCACTTTTTATGCGGGTTAATATACCTATTGAAATTTTTTTTATATTTTTGTGATTCTGAGCGTATATAAATAAACGATTTTTAATTGTATTCCGTATGAATGTATGTATGCAATAAAATAAATAAATATTTAATAAAAAAATATAGACAATATTACAAGATTTTACCATTTCTTGTTTGAATTTTATCTTTAGTTAAATACACATACTTATATGTTAAAAACGAGAGGAGGCAGGGAATCCCTCGGCTTCCGCCGAGAGACATCGAGTGGCTTTCGACGGTATAACAATTTACCTTTTTGTTTGAATTTAATTTTTTTTGTGTAGTATCCAATTTAACCATGAAAAATCCTAACCAAAAGGCTAGGTTAGAATACATCCTCAGCTGTATAGAAAATCGTTCGCGGTAAATAAAAATTCCGAACTAATAAATATCTAGACATGCGGTTTAAAACAATTCTAAACCAGTTCGGTTCTGGTTCAGAATCAGTTCATTACTAGACTCGCGAACAAAGCTAATGAATACAGTTTTATCGGTAGGGAAAGCAGCTATAGATTTTTAAATATGAAAAATAAATATTGTTATTATTTTGGCTTGTGAAAATCGTTCAGATCGGATTATATTTTTTTCGTTATCGTTAAATTGTTTTCTACAAAATAAAAAGAATCGCCACGCTCGACACTGTCAAAAGGTATTTTTTGTAGCTCTTTGTTTCCTTTACGTCACTCTTAAATCAGATTAGTGAAATATACACTGTGCATGTAATTAACTCACCCTATCTTAATCTGATGCTCTCGACAATTTCTGAAGAATATATTTTTGTTTTTTATGATCATTTCTGTATACGGGGCTCATATTTGGTGGAGGTACTTATCCGGGTAAAAGATATCCTCCGGTATATTAATCTGCCGAGCTGTAGTAAATCTCGAAATCCCCTCTTGGGCTTCCCTACTATTAAAACGAAATCCTCCATTTCATTTAACAAAAAGCTGATAGTGCCCTCTTGACACTAAACCACGTGACCACAATAATTTTTATGCCTAAATTTTAGCTGACTTCAATATTTTTTGTGACTCATTATGTTATTTTGATGCGATTTTGACTTTTAAACACGATCACGTCATCTTTCATTCTTAAGGAAAATTGCTAAAGAAAAATGAAGAAAAATTCCCTAGTCTATGATTCACGTGCAAAATGGATGGGTTTTTGACAAAACATCGTAAGCGACTTAGGTTAAATTTTACAGGAAACAATGTTTTCTTCTCTTTGCGTTATTAAAGAAAAAAATCGGAAATTTTTTGTATATACATTAATGCACGGCTTTTAAGGCTGTTTTGTTTCATGGCTATCTTTGATAAATACTTATGTTAAATTTTAATTTTTAAAGAAACTTGCTTTTATCTCCAGAACCATAGCATTTAGTTATAGAAACATAATATATCATTTTTGAAAAGGCCTTTTATGGCCCTTTTGATTCTTTAAAAATATACAAGGTGTTTCATTTTAGAAAATTGATTTTTACCATTTTTATATCTAGAGATAAAGTCACGAATTTTAAGCGACCCTGTATAATTCAAAACAAATTTTTCCATACAAAATCAATGTAAAGACTTTGGATGCTACACGCTAAATTATAAGTGTCTACAAATGCAGATAAAGTAATAACAGCTTTTTATTTAAAAACATGTTTTGAACAAAATTTATGGAAACTAATTATTTACCTAAAAACTGTTAGAGATAGGAATAAAAAAATATTAGGCAAAAATATTCAGAAAGTAGCTGTGAATCAAAAAGTACCAAAATATACAGGGTGTTTTATTTGAAATATCAAAGTTAAGCCACTTTTTGGTATAAGCGGCAACGCTGCATCGTTAGAAATATTTTAGTCACAAGTCATTACCAATGTCGTCAAATTTAAAAAAAATCCAATTATTGATTTTCCATAAACGTCTTAGATACCATCGACCGTGAAACACCCTGTATGTTTAAAGGTAATATCCATTTAATAAATTGATATAGTAAAAGACAACTTTACCTATATAATGATATACATTAGGTATTTGCAAATTGTATAAAATACAGTTATACAGTTATCTTATTAGCACATAATGCTTGTGAAGATTATTGAATTGGTTTTAAAACTTATTCAGCACGAGATTGCAAATCTACATAATAGAACATGCGTTTCTTTAAACAATATTTGTATCTACTTTTCAAGTAGTATGCCGATCACCTATAAAATAGTGAAAATTAATAAACATGACGTCATCAGTAAACATTTATTCTGATTTTCTATGTCATCAACATTTTGAAAACTCAGATATTTTTATCCGGTTACTGAGATGCGAGTTTTAGGAAATGTTTACTATAGTGCCTGTGTCAGCAATAAAATTGACTTTATAATAATAACCATTTTAAAACCTATTTAGGGGGTTTCTTTGGACGAGTCCACCACGCATATTTATACTGCCATATATGAAAGTGACGCTTTAACCCAGTCTGTTAATTTTGACATGTTTCGGAGGTCTGGGCTGGGCAAACGCGTCACCTTTTGTTGTCGGCTAAGTTTACCACAATACTTTACATCCAATTTTTTAAACACTTTGTCATAAATCTTAAGGGTTACAATCACGAAACCTGTCCAGTCCGATACCCGAAGCATGTCAATTTTGAACGTTGGTTCAACTTCGACCGTCGTCAGCGTGTCACTGTGTGTGGCTCGTCGTCTCATGAAGTGTTTGTGACGTCCGGTGTTCCTCAGGGATCACACATTGGACCAGTGCTATTCTTATTGTTTATTAACGATGTTCGGTCATGTTTTCAGACTTCTAACTTTCTATTATATGCAGACGATATTAAATTTTATAATGTTATTAATCCTAATTTTAATAGCCTACAGTGTGACCTAAACAATTTTATGCAGTGGTGTAGCTCGAACTTTTTAAATATCAACATATCTAAATGCAAGGTTATAAGTTTCTTTAAAGGTAATAAACCATTAACATTAAATTATACCATTAACGGACAAGATATCGACCGAGTCACTTCACTTAATGATCTCGGAGTGATTTTTGATTGTAATTTGACCTTTAACTTGCACATCGATAGCATTTTTCTCGAGGGCTGTAGGTTGCTTGGATTTATTAAGAGATGCACCAAGCATATCAATGACACAAAAGCGATTCTGTGTTTATATAATTGCCTCGTTCGGAGCATCATGGAGTACTGCTCTGTGATTTGGTCTCCATATATGCTTGCCACATTAACCGACTTGAGAGAGTGCAGAATAGATTTGTTAAGTATCTTCTGTTTTAATTTTATTTTCCGTATAGCAACCTGACCTGCCAAACAAGGCTTTTACTCTGCGGGCTTAAAAGTCTTGAGTGTCGCCGTAGGGAGGCTCTTGTACTCTTTTTGCACAAGCTCTTAAATGGCAAAATCGATTGTAGCTTTTTGCTTGGTTTGGTTCCAATACGCGTACCAAACAGACGAACTAGGCAGATCCAGTTATTTTTTGAAAGGGTCCACCGAACGAACTATGGTCAGGGAGCATTTGTTGATCGTATGTTGGTTAATTACAATCAAAATTACTCCGACTGTGACATTTTTAATATCAGTTATCTCTCTCTGAAGGCAGTACTAGTTAGTAAGTTGTAAGCTTGTTTGTTTTTTTGTGTGTTTGTAATTTTTGTCAAGTTATTTGGTATATAGAGACTTTATTTTAGTTAATTTTGTACCATTTGGAATTGTTAATTCTGTAGTGTATGTAAATGAATAAATAAATAAATAAATTTCAATTTCAATTTCAAGAGTCATTTATTATTTTCAATATATTTACATGACACATCTACATTTGCATACGTGAAGCTACTAGCACCGTGAAGGATACCAGCCGGTGGCTAGAAGAAGGACCCTGATCAAGACCAGGCGCGCAGCTGGATGCGCAGAGGGCTTGGATGTGCCATTTGACGGAAGGTTAGTTAGCCTCTTTCCATGCAAACTTTAAGAGGCTTTTCGTGCTTGTTTGTGTTGTTCAAAAATTTAGTGTAATACGAATTTTTAGTTGAAAATTAGGTTGTTAGATTCCATGGGAAAAATTTTGGCAAAAAAACCATTTGATACTTAGTTATTCATATTTTTGTTTATAGTTTTAAATTAGTTATTAATGCTGATTATGTTGACTTAGATGCTATTAATGTGCGTAGTTGATAAGGGATTTGGGAAGGGTTCTTGGAATATAGGGAGTCGGTAGTATAGGGGTTTATGTTTAGGATTGTCTAACTCTTGTCAAGTCTTGTGTGATTGGGCTGGCAGAGGGTTTCGTCCTGTTGAATTTTTTGCCAGCTCGTTTATGTAGTTAGTTATTGTTGATGGGTTTGTTTGATGATGTAGGTCGTCGATACGGGCGTTGCGGCCTAAGCCAGTTACTGCCCGTAACATTTTATTTTGTTTGCCAGTTGAGTGTCCGAAACACAAGCCCAGGCAGAACAGGCATATGTGATGGTGGGTTTTACTATTGTGTTGTATAGGAGGAGTTTATTTTTTGGAAAGAGGGGAGATCTGGGAGAGGATTGAGTAAAGCGCTTGCCTAGCCATAAAGGCCTTCTGCAACGCGTGGTTCACATGTGACATCAGTCTCAGCTTCTCGTCAATGATGACCCCCAGGTACTTAAGTTTTTTAACTTGAAGCACTGTGGGGGGCATCAATGTTGATCCGCACTGGGATCCTGATGTTTGTTGAACGTTGGTTTCGTGACTGTAACTCTTACCGTTTTTGGCAAAATTGCATTAAAACGTTGTGATAAACTTGTCCGATATAAAAAGTAACACGTTCGCCTAGTCCGACACACGGAGCAAAATTGACATGCTGGGTATGAATATTCGTGGTAGACTTGTTAAAATAAATTTAAAAAGGGTTAATATCATGAAGTCCATTTCATTGCTGGCACAGGCACTATTAGTATCTGTTAATATTTTGCGATAATTTGTAAATATCATGCTAGTATACATTTTTTAGTTTTGTTGCAATTTATTTATTGATCCATTTTTTTATATACTTCTATATACCAAAATCAATTCACTACTTAGAAATTATAGCCCAAACTGCATTGGTGCACATTCTGTTTTCTGAAATCCGCATTTTATACTCATAACTAGTGAACAAGCTAGAATTTAACAAGTTTTAGCTATTTCCCATAAATTTACTCTCTACAATTGTTTAACTAGCAGAAATCAATTTAACATTTACACGACCAACGTACAGTAATATTCCTTGACATTGTGAATTGACCCTGTCGATTCTGGTGAAAGTTTTCCAATTATGGAGACATTATTGGCAGAAAGTACGCGTGATATTTTCAATAGCCAAGTTAACCCGAATTAATTAAATTGCACGTCTAACTGCGGTCGTTGATTATTATATTTTACAGTAAACTAACGTCACGTTTTTCTAATTTAATAAAGTAAATATTTGGATTGTTTGGGAGATAATTGAATGGTGAGAAAGTGGAGAAAATCCTAATTGTGTCCATTTCTTTTTGGTTATGTTTAGAATATAAAAACATAATAAATTAGTGTAAAATTGTGGAAATGTTTTTAAGGCCTATTCTAACCTTGTTCTGATAAATCGACATAATATAAGCAAACATAAATCAGAAAAACCTTTAACTGGATATCTCTGCTCTCAATATAAGCTAGTAATATATCAATAAAAACTACTCTTAAACCTTGTTTTAACAAACTTTAAAAAAGGATATATGTTCAACACCTATGTTTTTTTTAAATCTATAGACACCGATTACTTCGTTAATTGTGGATCAATTTTAAAAATTTTATTTTTATTTAGAAGAATACACTTTCGCGGTGATCCCAAAAGAAAACCCCACCTAAAATCGCGAAAAACAAAGGCACTAGACTTATTTTTTGGCAAAGCTTCTTTTCGTAGATATATGCAACCTATGCTAGATTTAGTTTGAACAATCAAGATAGTGAATATAATGTCAAAATATTTGTCATTTGTCATGCCATTGTCATTTAGTTAATAGTTCATATTTTTAGTTTTTATTTATTGTGAAAATACTTGCATTTTATTTTTGTGGGTCAGGTGTTTATACCCAAATTATACCTCTTAGGGGAAGCATTGCCGTTTTTTGCGAACAGTTACCGTAAGAGAAAAAGATACTATTACTGTTTTTTAGTGGATGGTTACCGATTAAATGTTGATAATAAAGAAATAAAAAGAGTAAAATTAATATTAAAAAACAATAAATAAATAAACCGCCTACATTATATTTTACGGTGGACTAACGTCACGTATTTCTAATTTAATAAAGTAAATATTTGAATTGTTTGGGAGATAATTGAATGGTGAGAAAGTGGAGAAAATCCTAATTGTGTCCATTTCTTTTTGGTTATGTTTAGAATATAAAAACATAATAAATTTTATAATTAGTGTAGAATTGTGGAAAGGTTTTTAGGCCTATTCTAACCTTGTTCTGTTAAATCGACATTATATAAACAAACATAAATCAGAAAAACATTTAACTGGATATCTCTGCTCTTAATATAAGCTAGTAATATATCATTAAAAACTACTCTTGAACTTTGTTTTAACAGACTTTAAAAAAAGGAGTAGGATATATGTTCTACACCTAATTTTTTTTATTAATCTATAAACACCGATTACTTCGTTAATTGTGGATCAATTTTAAAAATGTTATTTTTATTCGAAAGCATACTCTTTCGCGGTGATCCCAAAAGAAAACTTCACCTAAAATCGCGAAAAACAAAGACTTATTTTTTATGCAAAGCTGCATTTCGTAGATATATGCAACCTATGCTAGATGTTTGAACAATCAAGATAGTGAATATAATGTCAACCTATTTTTCTTTGTCATGCCATTGTCATTTAGTTAGTTCTGGTTAGTTCTGGCACGATGTTTAATAAATACATGTAAAACATTGTGGTAAACTTGTCCGACAAAAAGTGACGTGTTCGCCCAGTCCGACACCCGAAACATTTGACATTGACAGGTTGGGTTAAAGCGCCGCTTCCATATATGGCGGTATAAATATTCCTGGTGGACTTCGTCAAAAGGAACTCCCACAAAAAGGTAGTAAAAGTTTTCTTATCACGAAGTTCATCTTATTGCTGGCCCAGGGACTAATATAATAAATATTAAATATTAAACCAATATAAATCAGAAAAATTTTCAACTGGATAAATTTGCTTTTAATATGAAGCAGTAATATATAGTACTCAATTAATAAATGTTTATACTTTCATACTAATATTTTAATATTTTCTCTCGTCCACAACTAATTCCATTCATAGTTTTGCTGACGATAGTACCCTTCACTCCAGTTTTCAGGTTCTCAAATCAATCTCTCAACCCGACTTGAAAAGCAAACGCAGAGCGATGCAAATATCTTTTTCGCAGGATCTTAATTTAATATTGGATTGGGGCGTGAAAAATCTCGTCCATTTTAATGCATCCAAAACACAATCATGTTCTTTGTCGCGAAAAGAGTCATCATATACTCATCCTCTACTTATGAGCGGCCAAGTTTTACAGAGCAAAGACACCTTCCATCTTGTGGGCGTCACTTTTGAAAGTAACCTTAACTGGCATAAACATATTATATCTATAGCCACGGCAGCTTCAAAAAAGCTTGGATTTTCCTTTCGAGCCAAAAAGTATTTTCCCCTTCTAATTTATACACTTTATATGTGTCCCAAATCCCACCTCCCTTGGAATATTGTTCTCATATCTGGGGCATGGCGTCACCCACAACCCTAAGCATTCTGGATTCCATTAAAAGAAGAGCTATTCGTCTCACTAATGAACCTTCACTTACTGAAAGGCTTCACTCTCTTGCCCATCAACGGGCTGTGGGGGATTTATCGCTTTTTTATAGGTACTTTCATGACCTCTACTCTAAAGAATTGTCCAGTATAGTTCCTCCACTCACGGTTCCCAACAGAGAAACTCGTGGTGCCGCTCGTATGCATCCCTATACGGTCCAACTGGGCAGGCCCCGAATTTCCCACTGTGTTCGTTCTTTTATTCCTAGAGTTTCTAGAATGTGGAACCTGCTGCCCGCGGAGGTCTTTCCTTCCCCCAAATCTTCAAGTATTTAAGTCCCGTGTCAACAAACTCCCTCTTACCTCACTTAAGACACCCACGGTACGTTAGTATTTAGGCTTTTAGCCTTCGTAGTTTGTCCAAAGATAAAAAAAATACTACTAAAATGTGTACCATTTTCAAATAATAGAAATATGTTAATTAATATAAAAGGGACCTTAAAATTCATATTACCTAAACGATTTTTAATAAAATGTGTTCTTGGGATTTTTTAAATAAACGCTCCTTAACAATAACATAATAGGTAGGTACCTAGAAGTTTAAACGCCTCTGTAAATTAAATTGTTCTCTGGAGTTTAAAAGGGTACAAGTCAACAGCACCCACAATGTTTGTTCATTGTTTTCCTGAGAATAATAAAATATAGATTAAAGCCGTCGGGTTAATTAATTAAACATGAAAGAGTACACCTGAGTGTACATGTACAATATGCTTTGATGTTGTTTTCATAATTATCGAATGGGTGATTTTTACTTGTTCTTTGTTTGATCATATTGTAATTGAAAATACGAAAAAAGGTTTTTAAATTACAAAGTTTTAAGGGAAGCAGTCTAAAGAAAACAATTTTTTTCCAACAAATTTTTTATCAAGAATAACTTTTTTGAATTAAATTTTTGATCTGTGTGTCCTTTTGTAAACCCCATCTGTAGATAGTCTGTATTAAAAATATTAATAAAAAGGTCCCTTTTTAACTGAAAAAATACTTAATACATTTGACAATCATGCGCCCTTAAAAATTAAAAACTGTCCGAAAAGACCATATTGTCCATGGATAACGGATAATATTATATTTATGAAAAATCTTCGAAACAAGCCGCTTAATCGTTTTAGACGCACTCGTGATCCTGTCCATTGGAATTACTATAAACAATTAAGGAATGTTACAAAAAATGCTATAAGGGTTGAAAAAAACATATTTAAATCAAAAATTTCAAAACTTGTAGTTATTTGGGTACACGCCAAAAAATAAATTAAAAGTACCAAAAAGAAATAAAGCAAGTAAATAGAGAACTAAAAATCGACGTTTTGGTCTGCCACCGTTGTCAAGATAAATTGAATAAAAATAAAAAATTTAAAAATTAACTATTATTTAGGTTTAGAATTTTAAAATTTTTTTGCTTTTTTAGGAGATTCTGAAAGTTTTGATATTAAATGTTAAATATGTTTGTTTTGTAATTCAAATTAAGAAGAAATTTAAAATAAAAACATTCAGATCTCGGTTTTTCTTTAAAAATAACGCGATGGGAAGAAAAAATCGTTTCCCGTAAAATTGGCGAATATGGCTTACGATGTTTTGTAAAAACGCATTGATATATCCTATTCTCAAATAATAAATTTAATAATCCTATGGATACTGGGTCGATTTATCGGGGATTTTATTTTTATTAAATTTTGTGTATATCCTCACTCTAACTGATCGGGCCGACTGCTCGTCAGCGACTGCTATCAATTTCTGATGGTAATCGTATTAGCAAAGTGACATCGTACTACTTTCGCCATCTGTTGGTCGCGGTAGGTACTAAAATTTTTAGGCTACGCTGAAATCTCACTTGTGAGTTTCTATGGATTGGTATTCTTTGGTTAGAGTTAGTCCACAGCAAAAGAAAACTGGCGTACAGAGAATCTGGTTTCTTATGGGCTAAATCTTTTTACACCACCTTTAAGCTTATTTACGCGAAAGGTTTGATTAACTTTAACTTTCGACGTAACGAACTTGAAATTACGGTCTATTCTGTTTTTCGTTGTTGTATGTTGTATAAAAAATAGGTTATTTTTTTATAAATAGAGTGGAATACATAATAAAATGGATTTGCAAGAAATGCAGGTAGGTTTTAGGTATATAATTCCTTCGCTTAAAAAATAGGATAAACTTGTTAAGAAAATTGACGTCTTCTTTTTATTTCCATTAAATATGCCATGGCAAGTTTTTTAATAAGCTTTTTCACTTTTCTACTACGTTTAATGTTTTTTCTAAGGCTTCTGTTGAAACCAATATTTCTCTGCTTTTATTCCCATTACTTTCACAAAATAAACTAAAAATTACGGCATAAAATATTAAAAAAAAATGTTTTCCAAAAATATAAAACATATTTTTTTAAACACGACTTTTTACGTCAGTTTTTATAAGGACGAATAATTTTCAGTTAAAAAACGTTATGCCGTTATTCTCTGATGTGGACCCCAAGCAGCAAACTGACGTCATTATGACGTCATTTTTAAGTAATTTTTGGTCATAGGACGTCATCAGACCAAAATTATTACGTCATTTTAATGACGTGTTTTTGAAGTCGTTACAGTGACGTCTTTTCGACGTCATTTTTTCGTCATACTAGCTCAAAAAATCTAATGACGTCATGTTTAGAAAACCCGCCAGAAAAATTTTTTGACATATGATTCGTGTCAAAATCCAACCGAAATATGATATGAGAGAAAAATAAGACTAATAATTTTACAAAATTGAAATAGGAAAAACTCTACCGATAGATGGCGTAATGGACAGTAAACTACTACGCTTATTCAACATCTTCGCTTTTTATCGCCTACATAGTACTGATGAGACCAAAATAGTTCGGGACCGGTGCGGTTGGATTTTAATTAGATTTGAAAGAAATATCTTCGGCTAGTGTGAAAGTCTGCATCTCTAGGCTGGACAGTGTCCTGAGAAATACGACCTTGCAATTTGTACTCTTTGCTTGCAGTGCAGGACATTGCAAGCAATAAGGAGTTTTTCCTATTTCAATTTTTAAATAAAATACCATATCAATTTAGCTTAAAAAAGTATATGCGTAAATTTTTCGTCATCTTATAGAGGCCATAATGACATCATTAACGGGACGTATTTTGTCTGTGACTTGGGAGGTCAATTTAACGTCATTTTGTCATCATCTTATGACGTCTTTGCTGACCAAATATGACCAAAAATGACTAAAAAGAGACGTCAATAAGACGTCAGCTTGCTGCTTGGGACTATCTTTAACTTTTCTTCACATCAACGACCTTCTTTCTTCCACAACCAATCCCATTCATAGTTATGCTGACGATAGTACCCTTCACTCCACTTTTCAGGTTCCCAAACCAATCTCTCAACCCGACTTGGAAAGCAAACGCAGAGCGATGCAGATATCTCTTTCACAGGATCTCAATTTGATATTGGATTGGGGCGCCAAAAATCTCGTTCAATTTAATGCATCCAAAACACAATCGTGTTCCTTGTCGCGAAAAAATCATCAAACACTCATCCCTTGCTTATGAGTGGCCAGGTTTTGCAGAGCGGGGACACATTTAACCTTGTGGGCATCACATTTGAGAATAACCTTAACTGGCATAAACACATTGTATCTATAGCCACCGCGGCTTCCAAAAAGCTTGGATTTCTTTTCCGAGCCAAAAGTATTTTTCCGCTTCTAATTTTACACACTTTGTATGTGTCCCAAATTCGACCCTCTCTGGAATATTGTTCTCATGTCTGGGAAATGGCATCCCCCACAACTCTCAGCATTCTTGATGCCATTCAAAGAAGGGCTGTTCGTCTTATTAATGATCCTTTACTTACTCAAAGACTTCCTTCTCTTGCTCATCGTCGAGCTGTGGGAGATCTATCGCTCTTCTATAGATACTTTTACGGCTTCTGTTCCGACGAATTGTCCAGTATAGTCCCTCCTCTTGCAGTTCCCAACAGAGAAACTCGTGGTGCCGCGCGTATGCATCCCTATACAGTTCAATTGGACAGGCCCCGAACTTCCCATTTCGTTCGTTCTTTTATCCCTAGAGTTTCTAGACTGTGGAACCTGCTGCCAGCGGAGGTCTTTCCTTCCCCCAAATCTTCAAGTTTTTAAGTCCCGTGTTAACAAACTTCCTCTTACCCTGCTTAAGACACCCACGGTACGTTAGTATTTAGGCTTTTAGCCTTCGTGGATTGTCCAAAGATAAAGAAAACTAATTTTTTCGACGGTTATATGACGTAAACACTTATTGAGAAAGTGTCATGCTTGTCTAAACAATCTAAACATATTTGCTTCTTATTAGTTGTAAGTCAAATTAATTATATTAAGGGATTATTACCTTTCCTTTTAATTAACCGTGTTTACCTACTTGAGTTTAATATTTCCCACAAACAAGGTAATTTTAATTTACAAAGTTTATGGTAAACATTTTGTTAATCTTTAGCCTTTCTAAGTAAAACGTATAATTTAAAACTTTTTACTTTTTCTCATTAAAAACGATTAACGCATAGTTTTATCCAGACAAAATAAAAAATAACGATTAATAGTAAAAAAAAACTATATACAGGGTGGCCCACCATATTTGACACGGTCTGTAGCTGGATAACCATGGGGTTTTTAAAAAAGTAAATACTGAAACATATACAGATCGGATAAGGCCACAGTATAAAATTATTTTACTCTATACAGGATGTCTCAAAAAGTGTGACGTATCAAAGTTATATTTTTTTAAATGGAACAACCAATATTTTATGACCGTTTTAGATTCCACATAAAAAAATAATTTAAGTTTGTTAATAGTATCAAGTGTCTAATTTTATTTGTTTTTGTGATATTTGATTTTTTTCAAAATGCAGGGGTGTAATTAAATTAATTGTATTTTAACAATATAAGCTTCTTAAACTTTAAAATTTGTTACAAGATTAGGAAACGTCTGCCTTATCATACGTAGGTCATATCGAGATCATAGATTATACAGGGTGATCAAAAAATAATTTAAATTTTTTAGAAAGTCAAATAGCAATATTTTTCTTATTTTAAATGGAACACCCTGTATATTTTTACACCACATGATGATAAACCAAATGCTCTCATAAATGGCTATAGGTTGCCTATACCTATCTTTTAAACTTTTTAAGTAAATTTCGTTTTAACATATTTTTATTCCAAATGTCTATTTAAATGTAAGTAGGCTGGGATATAGCTATGCCTATTTACTAGGCCGTTATTGCAAAATGTAAATTTGTTGGAAAAAAGCACAAAATTAAAAGATTTTTTATTATCTGCCACTATTTTTAAAATTCACAGAAAAAAATTATTAGTTGCTTATAATGCTACTTCCAATAACACTTATTTCAGCTGAATGTGGTAATGATAAAACTTGTGTTTTTAAAAAATCCTAATAACGCCTCTGGTCAGTTATGACGACATTCTGTGACCTATAACTCGTTTCTTCCATTATCCATAATCACTGTGTCAAATTTTTTAAAGCAACTATTAAGGTTATCAGATGGTTTCTCCTGGAATATTTTTCAGGACTAACTCTAGACTAAAGTAAACCATTTTTTTCACATCCTACCAGTATTATATCATTTTGTTGTTGTAGAAGAAGGGTTTTTATTTAAAATCATTGATTTTTTTAAACTGACTAAAACACCAGTAATCAATAAATGGTCGTTGTTATTTTCTTAAGAAAAATATTAATGGCTGCTATGTCACAGCCAACTTTAATTTAAATAAACATTTGGACTAAAAATTTGTAAAAACAGATTTTACTAAAAAGCACAAAAGATAGGTATAGGCAACCTATACACCATTTGAAAGAGTATTTTATTTGTCATCATATGACGTAAAAAAATACAGGGTGTTCCATTTAAAATAAGAGAGATATGGCTATTTGATTTTCTGAAAAATTGAAATTATTTTTTGATCACCCTGTACAATATTTGATCTTGATTGGACCTACGTATGATATGGTAGACTTTTTCTAATCTTGTTACACATTTAAAAGTTCAAAGTGTTAAAAGTGTTAAAGTAAAATCAATTTAATTTTACCTCTGCATTTTTCAAAAAAATCAAATATCACAAAAACGAATAAAATTAGACACTTAGTACTATTAACAAACTTGAGTTATTTTTTATAGTAGAATATAAAACCGTCATAAAATATAGGGTGTTCTATTTAAAAAAATATAACTTTGATACGTCACACTTTTTTGAAACACCATGTATAGACTAAAATAATTTTATACTGTGGTCTTATCCGACCTGTATATGTTGCAGTATTTACTTTATTTAAAAACCCCATGGTTATCCAGCTACAGACCGTGTCGAATATGGTGGGCCACCCTGTATAATATCTTAGAGTTATAAAATTAAAATGTTGGTATTTTTTTTCTTTTAAATGGTTGGGATCACAGGACCCAGAAATATAATAAATAAATATTTGTTAGGATCCCTTAAAATGGTGTCCTTTGAAAAATATTTGTAATTTTTAGTTCGCCAGAGGCGGACTTACCCTAACACAATAGTTGGTCACAGTAATTGGCAAGCAGTAAAAAAATTATTAAAAAAAACACACACGTACGCTCACTCAAGTAGGAGAGAAACAGATGTCGAACGACGCGGAGATTGTGCCTCTTTTTCGCTCATTCCCCGCTCTCGCTTGCGCTTCAAGTCTTAAATGGAACGCGCGATGTGACGGAACATGAGTCATGTTTTTTGGTGCCTGCAGCCGGGTCCATTAAATTATAAGACGTTGTCACGTCAAAAACCTACTTGACAATAAAAAGTCTGTTTTTGAGACACCTTGTATATTAACTGGTACTGTCGGTAAAAAGAGTGTATCCAAATTAACATTTTATATTCCAAGTTTATTTCTGTATCTTGTACAGGGGCAAAGTTATTTCGTGTATAAATATATTTAAGACACCCTGTATATTATTTACATGCAGGTTTACTTGTATTCATTTAAATATTTTTATTTATATTTTACGCTGTTTAATATAACAAATAAAATTTAAACGCCTCTATTAAACCCAATTTAATAAAGATATGTCCAATTAAAATTACCAGAGCATGATGGATGCTGTAGAATAACTCATTTTATTTTAAATTATCTTTTTTTTTATCTTCCTTTCATTCTTGGCGAAATCTTTAAAACGCACACAAAGCTCATTTTTTGTTAATTTCGCTTTCGATGGTTGTCGTGGTTTTTGATTCAGTTTAAAACGATTTTGTTGTGCCCTGAAAAACTGTTCTAATTTGCATGACATGGTTTCTCTTTTAAATTAAACATGACGAGAGGACATGTGTAGATCTGATATAAATGATTTTTTTCTTTAAATATACAGGGTTGAATACGTACCAATAAGATTATATTTTGGCCCGTAAATAGTCCTAATCTAAAACCATTAGACAACTAGCGCGGCTTTGTGTCTAATGGGTTTATATGGCCATGCAAGATGAAATAAAATTAAAGAAAAAAGCACAACTCCGCACTTAAGAAAGTTGAGAAGAGGAAAGTAATCTAAACGGTAAAAACCGAGACCCCGCACGAAAATCTCCCATAGAAACTTTACAAAAATTGATTGATGATTAAATTATTTAAACTGTTATGCCGTAATTTATAAAAACAGAAATTTAAAAAAATTGTTTACTAACAAAGGGGTAACTCTTTGAAAACTATTTTTTTTTCGTCTAAATGTCTAAATAATGCTTTAGTTTACATTTCTATTAACTACTATAAAAAATACGTTTTTCTACTACTGTATAAATAAGAAAACTTTGTGGTCCTAGCAACGCGAATGATAACGAAAGAGAACCTTCGTGTTACCTGGTTGCTAAGCGTTGCTAGCTACGAAAGTAATATTTTCAGCGCCTGGACAAAAAAGTAAGAGTAAAAAAAAGAAAATATGCTTGTGGGGAACAGTTTTTAAATTTGTTGTTGGGGATCGTTATCTCCTTTAACTACGTTAATATTCATATTTTTCACTGTTACTTCATTAGAGGAAATATTGGTAGGAATTTCGTGTAAAATCTTTTTGAAATTTCCATCTTATTACTATAGGATTCAGCAATATATCCCTCCGCAACAGAAGAAGACTTCCAACCTCCATGCCTTTTAAAGTCCAAAATATCGACATCCGAAGCATTGGCAAGGAACGTAGTTGACGTTCTTCTAAAAGAATGGCCCGTGTATCTACTGATGTCTTCAAGCTTCAAAAACTTCGCAATTTCTTTAGGTACATTTGAAATAGTGTGCTTTCCAATTACTTGATTAACACATTTACCTCTCTCATAACGATACAATAAGCGCTCATCTAGAGCATTCCTTGGTCTCAGCTTAATATATTCCTGTAGAAATCTGACATAAGGAACTGAGCTTATATCGTTGGTTACTACAAAGTTTCTTTTAACTTTATTTTTAGACTCCACTATTTTTACTATAGCCACGTCATTTCTTATTTCTACATCACTTAGCTTCATTCTGTATATTTCGTCTGTCCGGCATGCCCCAGCCACTCCCATAATGGCTATTACTTTCATTGTTAAGTAACTTTGATCAGGCGCGTTAAGTAAAAACTTTATGATTTCTTCTTTTTTAAAATTTTTTGACTTTTTTGCCTCATAACGTTTTTCCTTTTAATAAAAGCAACTAGTTTCTTGAACTCCGAAATATCTTGATTTTTGTTTACGGAAATTGTTAACTTGAGCATGGAATATACAGACCAGAGGGTTGGTGGTGATAAAGACTCGGATATTTCTTGAAAATACGCCAACATCACATTCTCGTCAATCCGCCCCACATTTTTTGTAGCAAGCCATTCAGAAAACGATTTATATGTTTGATGGTACCTCTCTTTAGATTTGTTTAGCAGAAGTGAGGCACACGCAAGGTCAGCTGTCTTTTGGATGCCATTTTCATATTCATTTAACATTTTAAAATGGGAATGGATTTATACTAAATTAACAATAATTCAATATCTGACAAGTGCTGATGACAGACAATGTTAACAATAAATGTGTTGCTATGGATTAATTTCTAACAGGTAAAATTTCAAAGTCTCTGATATTTCTATTAAAACATGATGTTAATGATTATTAAATTATGCGATACATAGAACAGTAGCAGAAAAATATAATACATTACACGATGCGAAAGGCCTTTCAAGTGTTCGGAGGTTTTAAATAGCTTCGGCTTCTCCTCGGTCATTTAAAACCACCTCACCCCAAAAAGTAAACTTTCGCATCTTGTAATGTAAATAACTATTAATAATATACCGACGGACTATACTGTAACAACCTCAGGAAGTCCTATTTTCAGTGTTAAAAAAATATATAAATAATGAAGATAGAGTTTCGGGAGTTGGCCCTTTTAAATGCAAAATTTCCTGCTCTTTTAGAATCTTATTTCAAAAAATTTTAAATATGGATATTTATAGATAAAAAACTAAAACCTTTTTGTTTTTCTTATTATGTTAATCAATCGCATTTTTATAGTCCGAATTGAATTAGCTATCGCACATATCGTCGGCAATTTCACGAGGTGGTGTAGTATCTCAAAAAATGGAAAACTTGTCTGGAGCCGATATTATTTCGTTAAAAAGTTTCTCCTTATTTGTACGAATTTGCACAAGTTAGATTTTGATAGCTTAGAACTGATAGAAATATGATAATTAACTTATTTTATTTTACTTAGAAAAAAGTCGCGCAAAAATACCTAACAAGCACTCTTGTCAAATTGAAAAAAATAAGATACGCCACTGCGACGATATTTTTTAGAGCTTAACTTCTATTTAACACCTTTTTAAACTTGTTGACCAGACTATTAGAACTTTAAGTTGTTTCTAGAAAAAATTTATGTGGTTTTAAATTATAAATATTTTTAACCATGGTAGTCCAGGCGGTATACCTGATTTTAAAAAAATTGCCTTACAGTAAACTATTGGTATAGTTTTGATAAGTGCATCATCACTTTGTAAGAAAAATACTTCCGAATCAAAATAATGCGTTAGGGGTGAAGGGCGGTGCTTTTAGGGGTAAAAATGATTTTTGCCATTTCAAGCTAAACAGTAAATCCTACTTCAAAAAATTAGATGTAAAGTTGTCGACATTAAAAAAACCTACAACTAATGTCATAACCAGTTTTACCCTAACCTCAAAAATTTTTGGGAAAAGTAGAATTTTTTTTTCGGTTTTTAATTTTTATCTTTTCTAAAAATAGTTCGATTAGGCTAAAATTTAAAGCAAATATACTTTTTATTATTCTTAATACACTGTATATTTTGTTATTATGAAAACTTAATTAAAAAAAATCAACTGCCATTTTGACTTAATTTTTTCATTAAAAATGTTTTGCTAAGGGCTCATTTTTTCGTTTTTTTGTTAACTTTTAATAAATGCAAAAAAATTATACTTCAACTTAAAAAAGTAAAAAACACAACATATTGACATTTTTCATTATACTCGTACATGGTGTTATTTTTGTCGAAAAATTAATACTATTTATTATAATTGCAATTTTTAAATATTTTGAAAAGTTTTAAACCATTTTAAATGTGAAAGTTGGATTAGACAATTGAAGTATATATATTTTTTGTATTTATTAAAAGTGAACAAAAAAAATAAAAAAAATGAGCCCTAGAGAACCATTTTTGATGAAAAAATTAAGTCAAAATGGCGGTTGAAGATTTTCAATTTTTTTAAAATAAGTTTTCATAATAACGACTGAATATTTATTGATGAAAAAGATACAGCATATTGGGAATGATAAAAGTATATCTGCTATAAATTTCAGCTTAATTAAACTATTTTTGTAAAAGATAAGCATTAAAAATCGAAAAAATAATTTTTTCCACTTTTCTCGATAATTTTTGAGGTTAGGGTATTAATGGTTATGACATAGGTTGTAGGTTTTTTTAATGTCGACAATTTTTACATTTAATTTTTTTTTATTAGGATTTACTGTTTAGCTTGAAATTGCAAAAAACATTTTAACTCCTAAAAAGCACCCCACCCCTTCACCCCCTAACACATTACTTTGGTTCGTAAGTATTTTTCTTACAATGTTAAGATGCACTCAACAAAACTATACCAATAGTTTGCTGTAAGGCAAATTTTTTTATGACCTTAAATACTGCTATTCCGCCTGAGCTATTCGGACTAGGATATGCACATGTAAAAAAAAAACAACAAATTTTCTTATTTTACGATAGGAACATAAAGAGCAAAAAAAATGTAGGCTGTAAAAGTTTACTATTTAATAGATTTTCACATCACGTTCGACAATAACATAAGCCAAAGATCACGAGAAATTCCCTTTCTCTCTATTGCCCTCCAAGCCTACAACAGAATAATAAAAACGTATCCTTATCATAGTGTTTTATTGTCGCGTAAAAAAATTAAGAGAGAAACCATGTAATAAACCTAATTGATGATGACTTTTTGTACTGGAGTAATGCAATTAACTTTATTAATGTCTTTACAAGAGATGAAAGGAAAATTACCTACATTCTGCCTTGTTTACATTTATCAGTCAAAGAATAATAAAATTTACCCGTAAATAATTTTTTGTCCCTGGCCCCTGTAGCTTTTTTAGTGCTCGCCTCCTCGACCATACGAAGACACCATGTGTTCAATACCAAAACGTAAAAACCTCACGCTTTAGGAATCTTCACTCACAGCGCATAACCCCAGAAGAAAGAAGCCCCAATTTAGTGTAAATCTTTTCTCGATTCCCAAGGGTACAGTAACGCTCGTATAAATCATAGCGTATACGAGGTAGGTTTTTTTTTCCCAGGGAGCCGTCTGCATGTCCGGTGGCACTGCAGCCTGAAGGCTTATTGTACCAAACTCCCGTTTTATTGTACCCATTCCAGTACCCTAGTTCCTTGAAGAAGGCGGTATAGGTCTGCTGGGTGCGTCCCATATGTTTCCGGGGGCACTCTAATATCCCCGAAGATTGCCTGTCTTTTGTGATCCAGTGCCTCACATTCTGACAGTATGTGGGATACTGTTTCGGTCTCTGCTCCACATAATCTGCAGTCCAGATCTCCGTTGTATAATCCCATTTTATTTAGGTGTTCTTTCACTGGAGCATGTCCGGTGAGGAAACCTGTGATCGTTCTTAGCTGATTCCTACCCATTTTGAGTAGTTCTTTAGCTCTTTTTGTGCATGGTCCACTGATGTATATTTTCCCATGCATGTGTTGAGGAAGCCTTTCCCAGTGCAGTCTTTGCTGGTCCTTTACCCAGTTTTGTACCGCACTCCGGAATGTACTCTTTGGCACTCCAAGGACTGGTTCTGGCCCGACGTATGTCGTGGCTGACCCCTTCTAGCCAGTTCGTCTGCGCTTTCATTGCCTCGAATTCCGCAATGCCCTGGCACCCACATCAACCTCGTGTTGTTGCGTTCCGCCAGTTCCCTGAGTTCCTCGAGGCATTCTAGTACCAGCCAAGACGATACCTTGGGATTAATTAGTGCACCAAGGGCTGCTTGACTATCCGTAAGAATGTTGATTGTACAATTTGTGCGAGGTCTTTGGTTGTTAATCCTGGCACATTGTAAGATCGCAAAAATTTCTGCTTGAAATACAGAGGCGTGGTTTCCCAGTGGAAAGGTCAAACGAGTGTTTCCCATCTTACTGTAGACACCTGCTCCTGACCCTTCTTCGGTTTTGGACCCGTCCGTATACCAGGTTTGACCTCGAAGAGAGAGTCTGAAATTTTCGTGTGCCCAGTTCTCCCTTGGGTGTATTGTCACCTGAAAGGGTCTTCTGGGTACGATTTGTGGGGTCATATAGTCTGTCCTCATATCCATTATGGGACTCCTTATGATATTTTTTATTTCCAATACGAGGTAGGTGCAAATTACCGAATATAATACAAGAGAAAAATACGTTTATTTTTGAACTTAGAAAAAGTACTATTTGGAAAACTTCCCATATAACATTTTTTGCCGGCGTTGTACATTTAATTTACTGGCATTGCCAACACTCTTTAATGGCAAGGCATTGGCAAAAAGGTATCAAAAAGACGCGAAAGTGAGCAATTGGCCGTTATTAGGCCACGTGTTGCAGATAATGTGATGGCATCCGTCATTAATAATTTATGATGAAAATAATGCGTTTAAGATGATGGCATCCATCATTAATAAGTTATGCCAAAAAATGCGTTTAGGATGATGGCATCCATCATTAATAAGTTATTGGCAAAAAATGCGTTTAGGATAATGGCATTTATCAAATAAGTATTGCAAGTTTTATAAGTTGAATGTCCCAAAAGTTAAGGCAGGAAAACTTTATCAATAAAAAATGACATAATATAAATTTTTATACCGTAACAATATCTAAATCAAAAAAAAAAAAATAATAATAAAAAAAAGTATGTAATAAAATTTAAAAAAGATAGTAAATCAAAAGAAAACACTTTAAAATAGTAATTATTTAAGGAACACTTACACTCAATTTTCAGATCCAAAACATAGGGCGAAATATTTTAAAGGAGTTAAATGTAAAAAAATTCTATTAAATATATATATATTTTTTTATTAACACGTCTTTAAAACTTTTAATAAGGCAACTCCCTGATTTCATATATTTTTTTAGGTAACTACAAATTTAAAAGGTTTTAAACGAAATGTTTACAGCTCCTAACAGTCTACTTGAATAACCCGCCTTCTTGACTAGCCATCATCAATTAATTACACAACACACACTAGTTAGGTAATGAATACACTTAATTATGTCTAGTAAAAACTCTTTTCTTTAAAAAAGAAACTAAAAAGCTAGAAAACCACGTAGAAAACAATTGCACAAAGCGGCCAAACAAAAGCAGGGTTGCCTCATCTGTCAAATTGTCAAATCTTGTATTTTGGCTAAGCGGGAAATTTGAATTTATCACCTTCCGTCGAAATCGTCGAAATTAACCTAACTAATTTTACCATCATTTTATTTTTATTCTCTCAAAAATACATAATAAACATTTTGTTTGACTTAATTTTTATTTGTATGATCTGTATCAATAAAATGTTAGGAAAAGGCCATTTCCTTTAAATTATGTAAAAAACATAAAATAATGTTGTTTAGCCGCCATTATAAATAAAACAAATCAAAAAAATTGCTCGAATGTTAGTTAAATAATAATGTTAATAATATGGTTTGAAAAGTATAAATATGCGTTAAAGGTTTGCCTTCAAAAATCCATTATTTATTTGCCTGTAACAAAAAGGCATGTTTTATTTAATCAGTATTGGTATGCCGCCATTTTTGTATGCTTGCCGGCAATTCGCCTGCATGTAAAATTTATTGACAATTAAGTGTTTATTTAGGGTTGACTTTTTAATGCGTATTAGATGTTGGTAGAATATTGCCACCAATTGCCAATGCTTTACCATCAATGCCAATATGAAAAATGTATATTGCCGGCAAATACTATTTGCTGGGTTGTTAAGAATTAAAAGTTACGTTATATTTTAGAAGCAGAGCTTCCTATTAAAAAATTGGAAGAAAAACTTACTTGTTTAACTTACCCCGTATAGAGATTAGATCGAACTAAATTAACAGAAGTAAATTATCCCTACTGTCTTTAAATTTTGAAAAAATGTCAATACTTTGTTATTCTTAAAACATTTAGGTATATTTGAATCAATTCAAAACACCAGCGTAAATTTTTGTTTTTTTGTGGTTCAATAAAGCCAAAACTTAAAACCCCCTTTAGATTAATGTACCAAATTATTTTTGGTCTTTGCATTTTTAAATTTATGATCATATGTTCATATTTATTTAGATTAATCTTAAAATAATATTTTTAAATTCTATAAACTTTTTTCTTATTACCATAATCCCAATAAAGTTTAAATTTTGAACATTGTAATAGAAAATCCTCAAAATAAATTTATGTTTTTTCTAAAGTTCTCTCTCTCTCTCTATTTTTTTTTCTTGGTTTTGGTCCCTTCAGGTCCAATCCACCACTTTCCCCCTTCTGGACTATGGTTTCCAGGGCTTCGTCGGCGGAAAATCTGGATAATCGAGCTCGTAGCTCCCAGAAATTCCAAAAAGAAACCAAACAATTTAACAATCGATGCAATGCATAAATTGTCGGCTGTCAAACCAAGATCTGCTACTGGTGTTACGTATAACCTTCACTTTCACTACTGACAGTTCCCATGGCACGCCCATCTATTTCCCGCCATTTAAGAAATACCTCGTGTTCACCACCAAACATGATACCATCAGTTTATAGGAATCTTCGCTCACAGCGCTTAGATCCAGAAGAAAGATGCTGTCAATTTAGCGTGAATCTTTCCTTGATCCCCGAAGGTAAAAAACGTTCGTACGACACCTCTAGACGCTACTCCGGGAAGAACTTTGTAGTCCTCTACGCACGTCCGCACTGTCTGGAAGTCAAACAAAGAGTCTTTTCTAAAGTTAAACTGTTTTTTATAAGGCAAAAATGACGTGAAACATAAATCTAAAGTTGGCCTTATTAAACTACAAAAAAGCAAAAATACGTTTATCTTTTGAATTGATCTAAATGTACTTAAATGCTTTAAGAATAACAAAGCTTTGACATTTTTTCAAAATTTATGGGTAATATGGATAATTCAAGCCAGTAATTTAATTTGATCTAATCTCTATACGAGGTAAGTTGGAAAAGTAAGTTTTTCTTCCATTTTTTTAATAGAAGGCTGTACTTTTAAAATATTTTATCACTTTTCATTCTAAATAGGTTTTTCAAATAATATTTTTCTCAAAGTTCAAAAATAAAGGTAGGTTTCTTACGCTATGGTTTATTTAAATTTTGATCAGTGTTTTGTGAGTTTCGCTGTATGCAGAGATTTTTTTTTAATTATTTATTTTTTGAAAAATTAAAAATAAGAAAGGTTTCCACATGGTTCAACATTTCTGGCGGTCACAGTAGAAGGTCGTCTACTTAAAGCAAAAATGCTTAAACTGACCATTTATCTTTAATTTTCGTGGCTCTTATAGCTATATGTCTCCCCGTGGCCTAGTGGACAGAGCTTTGATCTTTGAAGCCAGAGGTCGGCGGTTCGATTCCCAGCGGGGAGACATATTTAGGTAGTAGTTATTTAAAAATAACGACCGTGGTGGCACTACCGCGTTGTCTAAAAGGTGCTGTGAAATGCAACTGCATGTTTCAGTGCTTGGACAACGTTGACGGAACAGGGGGAACGATGGGTTAAACATCTAATAACCCGACACCCACGGTACTCTGGTATTTAGGCATAGACCTTCGTGGGATGTCAAAAAGATAAAAAAAATATATCAAGGGCGTTACTAGGACCATAATTTAAATAGCCCGAGGGCCTCTGGCCCAAGGGCTAGATTTCGACCTGATGGGCATTATAGTCCAGTAAAGCCCGTGGTGCATACAATGCTTTATGTTTTACCCAAAAAAGAGTTTTTCAATGACTAATAACATTATTTATTCTCAATATAAAAAATAAGTTGCTCCTGTACCTGTATACGTAAGTAGATAATGACTGGTGTTAAGTTTGACTTTAATGTTTCAATCAGTTAGTCAGTTGGCATTTTTTATTTAACGATTTGCTCAAAATGGAAGAAATTCCACAAAATATAAGAGAAAAGGCCATAAAAGCGACCGAAAATCTTTTGCCAGTTAAATCAAGGTAACAGTATGATCGGGAGTATGGCATATTTGGTATTTGGAAAGATGCGAACGCAATTCTTCAAATAACCGAAACCGTTTTAATGGTATATTTTCAGGAACTGGTAAGTTATTGATTTTATTTTAATACATATGTTTAACAAACTTTATTATTTTTAGTCGGAAAAATACAGTCCGAACTCTCTCTGGACCAAGTATTCCACCCTAACGTCTACGTTGATGGTCTATGAAAATATAGACATTTCGCAATACCATCGTCTCATATCTTTTTTTTTGTATAAACTTGATCTTTATTGTGAGAGAAATAAAATTGAATAAGCAATAAAATTTCCATATTAGCGCATTAGGGCATTATAAGCGGGCATTATCATAATGCCCGCTTATAATGCCCTAGGTGTGATAGCAGGTATTATTGCTACCATAACATATTCCGTCTCTAAGGTATTACAGATCAATAATAGATGGGTAAAACATAAAATTATTAAAAGTGTTTTCGTATGCCCAGACGTCTGCATCTTAAACAGTATTTAAAATATTGAGCCAAAATTTAAATTAAAGATAATTTATACCAAGATTTTAATCTGTACAACGAAATTATGCGCTCTCGTAGCGCAGTTAAAGCCACGATTTAAACTTAATTTAATTGTTGTACCTCGCAAAGCGTAACAGAGCATAAAATACCATTTTAAGTAGGTACTATACTCTAATTTTAATGGAATTTCGTAGTAGGCTTTGTTGTTCTTTAAGTCCTTTCACTGTGAAATTTATAATTGTTGGAATGCAAATGAGGCTTTTTGCTAATTTCGCTTTCAAATGTAGTGTTTTTAAGTTTTGTTGAAGGTCTTATTAAGATGAAGTGTAGGTCAACGGGTAAAAAAATTAGATGGTCAGTAAATTATAACAATACGTACCGAAAGTTAACCAAGAGGGAAAGTAGGCCTAAATGCAGGTACTCTTACGAGGTCAATTAAATTGTGTCTTTTAGTAGTAACTTTGTTATTGTGCAAAACAAAAATTAATCTAATATTCGATTGGGGCTCCAAAATCTCGTCCATTTCAGGGCGGACATAGGGGGGACATGTGGGCCATGGGCCCTCCCCTTGGATGCGGCATCCTTTCTATTTTATTGTGATTCATACATGTCTAATGGCAAATATGGGCAATTATTGAGGGTCCCTCCCCTAAGGTTGGTCAGAGGGGTGAGGCTGATGATGGAATTGAGTGAGGACCTTTTAAAATAGGTGGGAAGGAGGATTTGTGTAATTTTATAAATAGAATGAAAGGTGAAAACAATAAAAAGAGGTTAGAGGACCGTTTTTTACTCTTCAAAAAATTTGAACCTCCTTTAAAAATTTTAGAAATTTTAGTTTTTTGTCACCTCACACACTTCTCCTCGACCCATGGCCCCCCTCAGAAAGTCGATATGACCGCCCCTGGTCCATTTTAATGCATCTAAAACACAATTATGTTCCTTGTCGCGAAAAGAGTTATCAATCTACTAATGAGCTGCCAAGTTTTAGAGAACAAAGGCACCTTTAATCTTGTAGGTGTCACATTTGAAAGTAACCTTAACTGGCATAAACACATTGTATCTATAGCCACGGCAGCTTCAAAATAGCTTGGATTTCTCTTTCGAGCCAAAAAATATTTTTCCCCTTCTAATTAATACACTTTATATGTGTCCCAAATTCGACCTCCCTTGGAATATTGTTCTCACAGCTGGGGCATGGCGGCCCCCACAACCTTAAGCATTCTTGATTTCATTTAAAGAAGAGCTGTTAGTCTCATTAAGAATCCTTTACTTACAGAAAGGCATCCTTCTCTTGCCCATCATCAGGCTGTGGGGGTTTTATCGCTTTTTTATAGGTACTTCCATGGCTTCTACTCTAAAAAATTGTCCAGTTTAATTCTTCCACTCACGGTTCCCAACAGAGAGACTCGTGGTGCCACGGGATGCATCCCTTTACGGTATAACTGGACAGGCCCCGAACTTCCCACTTTGTTCATTCTTTTATCCTTAGAGTTTCTAGAATGTGGAACCTGCTGCCCGCGGAGGTCTTTCCTTCCCTCCCAAATCTTCAAGTATTTAAGTCCTGTGTCAACAAACTCCCTCTTACCTCGCTTAAGACAACCACGGTACGTTAGTATTTAGGCTTCGTGGATTGTCTAAAAATAAAAAAAATTGAAGAACCCGTATATTCCTATTACCATTTGAAATATCTTTCAAAGAGCTTTAGAAGAATACCACAGTGATATATTCCATTTTAATACTCTGTATATTCCTGATGTAATTTAATATCACATTTATTACCTATGTAATTTATGTCATATATTATGTAGTTTTAAAAATATGGGTATTCAAATTTAAAAGATTGTAGATACAGTAATAATAATAAAAGATTTTCTCCCTTTATCTTTTAAATGGTACAAGATATCAAGATGGGGTAAATTTTTGGTAAAAGTGTGTTACTTAAACTACTCTTTGGCATAAAAATAATTTCGGTTCCGTGATGCGGTACTAAGGAGGCATTAGCAGTCTTAAAAAATAAATAAATAAAGGTGGGGGTCATGTAGCACCTCATTTAAAAGGCCCTTCGATTCTCTATTTAAAGCTACTTTGTTTTTAAAACCCGACTCAGCCGTTCCAGACTTAGAACCGTTTGAAATTTGGCTTAAAAGCTGTAAAAACAGTGTGGTTTTAATGAAATTGACTTGTAAGTCTGAAACGACTAAGCCGATTTTTAAAAACAGAGTGGCGTTAAGTAGAGAATTAATGGGCCTTTAAAACGAGACTACAAAATGCTCCTTTTTATTTGAAAAAAAATTGCTAGTGCCCTCTTGACACTTAACCACGCGACCAAAATTATTTTAATGCCAAAAAGTAGCTTAAGTGGTAAAAACTCTAGAATGACTGAGCTAATTTTAAAAAATTAAACGATGATAAGTAGAGAATCAAAAGGATTTTAAAACAAGATGCTACATTACCCTCCTCCTTTCTATTTGAAAAAAGTTCCTAGTGCCACATTGGCACTAGGCCATTTGACAGAAATTATTTTATGCCAAAAAGTAGTTTAAGGGACATCGTATACACAAATTTTACCCGATTTCTTAATATCCTCTCTGTATCAACTTCATCATGGGGTAATATGCCCAATGCCTACAACTTACATTGTTTTACAGTGTTTCCTAACTACGGTACGAGACTTTAATGGGTAATAATTACTTATGTCCTTATACAGGGTGTTTCTAAACAAATGCAAAAAATTTTAGGAGGTGATTTGCCACCAAAAATATAAGAAAAAGCCTCATATGAACATATGTTCTAAAAGTCTTAGTTTTTGAACTACGTGGTGTTAAATTTTTTTAAAAATATTGTTTTTTTATAATACACCTCCTAGACACATTTAGATATTTTTAAAAAATTGGGAGATGCACCCTTTGCACCAAAAGACATTTTCGACATACAAGAAAAAACATTTACCAGTGTCGTCCACGAGGGTTTAATGTGAATATTAAAAAAAAAAGTAAGCCACTGCATTTTTTAAAATAAAAATATATATTTTTTAAAATCCCCGTTTAGTTAAAAGTTTGATTTTGTTTTTGTTTGATGTACGGTTTTCGCGTAAATAAATAGGAACCATTTCTCGGCATGGTCCAATTCCTATCTAATTAAAGAATAAATTACGAAGGTTAATTTTTAATGTAGAATTTTATATTAGGAATACAAACTGATCATGCCAAAAATGGTTTCTATTGATTTACGCGAAAACCGTACATCAAACGAAAAAATGTCATAACATCAAATTTGTTCTAAACTAATTGGGATTTAAAAAAGATTTTTATTTTAGAAAATGCAGTGGCGTACCATTTTTTTCTTTAAAAAATATTTACCTTAAACCCCTCATGGACAACACTGGTAAAAAAAATTCTTGTATGCCAAAAATGTCTTCTGGTGCAAACGGTGCAAACAATGCGGCTCCAAAATATCCTAATGGGTATAAAAGGTATTATAAAAAAAACATTATTTTTATTACAAAATTTAACACCCCGTAGTTTAAAAAATAAGACGTTTAGGACATATGTTCGTACGAAGTTTTTTTTTGATTTTTGGTGTAAAATCACTTGTCAAAATTTTTTGAATTTGTTTCGAAATACCCTGTATATGAACCAATGTCCGGATGTGCTTCGTTTCTAAGATAAAGGGTGTTAAAGTTTGAATAAAGTGGGTATTTTATAAATATTTTAAATTTTCTTAAAACGATTTGGTTTAAGTTTAATACAGTTGTTTAGGTAATAAAAAGCCTATTTAGCCCTTACTGGAATAGAATTATGGCACCATAGCCAATATTATTAAGAAAAAAACTTGTTATTTGTCTTTTTTAAGCTTAGAAAGCCCAAAAATGTTAGTTTGCTAATTTAAACAATTTTGTAGTGTGTAGACTAATAGGAAAAAACCATACGTCAGACAAAAATGTTAAAAAATCAAACTTTATCATTAATAATTTTTTTTAAATTACTTTTGTTAGAAAATAAAGCAACATAGTTTTATTTTAAAAATATATATTTTATTACCAATTAAAACATTACTGAATTCTGTTGAATGTGTTCCAAATTTATAAAAATATACCACAGATGTCATAAAAAAATTATTTTTTAAACTTTAACAACCTGTTTCCTAAAAGTTTAGGGTGATAGGTTAAATTATTCTTTTTTTTTTAAGCTCATTGCATGATTTACACCTTTACACCCTCAAGAATTTGCATCTAAATTTGCCACCCTGTATATAGTACTTTTTATTACCTCCTTTTAAATTTATGATCCTTACGAATATACGAAAACACATTTTTTAAAAAATGCTATGTTTGCCAAAACCATGTTTTTAATGATAAAAAGGTCTAAATAATATTTTTACTTAGACGCCTTTTTGACGTGTTAACATATCTTTTACCATAAGAAATTTCATAACAAGCAGATTGAAAACTTTTATAGCCATTTTTCACAAACTTTCCACTATTCACGCCAATATGGCGCATTTCTCAAGTCAGACGGAAAAAGAAAAACCAAAACTTTAAACTTAAATTACAAAAAGCAACTTACAACAGCATCTTTAGAACGTATAATGGCAAATGGAAAAAGGAAGCGTTGGAAACTTTAACTTTAAAGTTTAGAAAATGTAGCCGTTGTTTCCTTTATAACAAAAATTTTATTTCTTTTGTCCGTATTTTTGTGTTTAAATATGAAAATAAAATTTGTCTAAAAATTATAAAGCGAAAATGAATGTATTATACATTATGTTTATGGTGAAAAAATGTATAAAAAATTCTTAGAATTAAGTTTTATCACCCGCAGATATATAGAAGGAATAGTTTAAAAATGTAAATTCGGTGCTCTTTGATAAGAAAAAAAATCACAAAAAGTTTAAAGCAAATAAATCGGCATGCTTGTCTTTGCTATATTTCTTTTATGATATGCCGGTTGATGCAGCTGGTCATCGCACTATGGGATAGAAATTAATTTTTTTGGTCAAAATTCTGAAACTTACCAATCTAACTTAAAATGAGGTGCTTTTTACTGAAAAAATATTATAAATTATTACAAATGCTTTTTGGGAACCTAAAACTTATTATATGTTATTATAAATTTACACCCCCTTAACATTATTATTTTTTATTGTGCAAAATAAACTAAAATATTAGCTTGTTTGGTTAATTCGGTAGTATTCTAATCAGTAATCCGATGATTATTATCTAATATGATATACAGGGTACGACAATAGGTATGATTTTTTTTAATGGAATACCCTGAATATTACATCACCAACAAAAAGTTTTTAAAAAGCTTAAAAAATACTACATTTGATGTGTCTATCTCAATTAGTTTCGGAAATATGACCATCCAAATCTTCAAATTTTAACGTATAAAATAAATAAACACTGTTTTGTTGGGTAGATTCTGTTGAATCTATATCTTTCATCAGAATGCTTTTAAGATATACAGTATTGGACAAAATATATTAATTTTTAAAATGGAAACCTTGTAAGTTATAAAAAATCTTGTATCTGTCCTTACACTCAGAAGTAGCAAAAAGTAGGAAGGCAATTGTAAGTACAAAAACTAATAAAGAAAAAGGAACAAAAATCTTTCACAAAAGTAGCGAGACTGCATCGGAAACACAACAATAGCTCTTATTTTTTAAACTCTTTTATTTTTTTTTTGTAAACAAGGCCAATAATAAACTTAGTAGATTAAATGTTGTATATTTATGTTTACTTAAAATACATCTTTAAGTTTCTTATTACCTTATTACCCCTATAGAAATCGTTACATCCTTTTATAATTTTTCCTACGACCACTTGTGAAAATAGCAAATAGCACACTGATTTCATGCATAGAAAATGCGTTATATCACACTAGTGTTGCAAAGTACTTTACAGCACTAGTGTTGCAAAGTACTTTACAGCACTAGTGTTGCAAAGTACTTTACAACACTGGTGTGATACATATTTTGATGTCATTCTAAAAACTGCTATTTGTTTTGCAAGTGACATATTTATTGTAGTGACAGTAAAAAAACTTTTTATTTACCTTAAACGGTAGAACCCAAATTAGCGAAAATCATCTTATTTTATATTTATTAAAATTTACGAAAAAATAAAAACATAAACAAAAATAGACATAACCACAAAAAACAACTTTCACTGACTGGCACAGTGTTGTCAGGTAAGTAGATCAAATTAAAAATCTCCCTTCTACCTTTGAGCACGTACTTTATAGAAGCAGCCTTGCCGCTTGACCGTTCGACCTAAAGCGCCAGAAAAAAAAGCCTATAGATCAAATTCCTTCCTCTTTTTCTTCGTGTACTCAAACAACTAGTTAAATCTTTTTTTTTTAATCCCTAATTAAACCTAAGGCTTATACACACTTTATGAATCCACTTTCTTTTATCCATTCATAATAGAATCAGACCCTTCCGACGTTGCCAAATGCTTTCCATATTTTGCATGGTAACTGACGTTTGGTAGTCGTTTTTTCCTTACTTTTAGGACTTTAGGTTATGCATTTACAATTTTCATATTTTTTATATTTTTTCTTAAAAATATGAGGAAAAACTGTTATTTTTACTTAATTTTATATGTGATGTTCAGTTTCATTAACTCGTTTTACCAATTTTACCCCACCCAGCACCCCTTTTCACTCCCCGGTCCCGTAAGTTTATTTACTAATATTTTTTAAAAAACGGAATATTTTGGATATGCACCACTTACGTTTTATTTAGAAGAGTGTCTAAAATATGTAAGAATCGATAATTTTTAAAAAACACTTATAATAGCAGAAAACCGTATTAAACTATTAGCGTTATTACCTAACAAAACCATACAATTTTTATTAAGTGAGGGCCTTTTAAATTCCAAAATGATAAAAGTTATATAATGCTTCTAGGTAGGTGATTTTCGATGTAAAAATATTGTCAAAACAGTATAATATAGCAGTGAGAAAAAGTATATATCACACTAGTGTTGCAAAGTAAATATCACCCTAGTGTTGCAAAGTTCTCAATTATTTTTTATTTTTTCTGAACAGACAAACTTTAATTTATTTATTTTTTGGTGAATAATTTGTGGTCGTAGGAAAAATGGTGTACAGTACTCGTGTGAAAATGACTTTCTTACACTCGTGGGTTTGTCGCACTCGGCTAACGCCTCGTGCTACAATATTCCCACTCGTGTGAAATTAGCCATTTTCCACACTTGTAATGTAATATACTATTGCGTACATGTAGTTTGGAGAATCTACTTTAAAATACACAGCATGAGCCATTAAAATTTCAAAGTTGCTTTTTGACCAAAATAATGGATTTCTATCCCATAGTGTATCGGTGCGTCGCTGTAAAGGATAGCGGCGCCTTTGTGTAAAATAGTCCGATTGCAGGCGGCCTTTTTTATGTTTTTTGTATTATTTTGAAAGGGTACCGAATTTGCGCTTTTAAAATGTTCTCACTATATCATACATTATGTTTATGGTGAAAAATTTTATAAAAAGTTCTTAGAATTAAGTTTTATCACCCGCAGGTAGACATACGCTACTTGAACAGATTTCGCTTCCAATGGCGCAAATTTGGCCTTTCAAACGACGTCCAGTGCAGCGATCTGTGGACAAAAACCTAATTTTTGCTTGCTTAGTAGGGGTCCCATTTTTAGTAAAAATGATACTTAATCAAATAAATAATCATATCCTAAAATTATAGATTCGTATGGCCACGCATCCTTCAAATGGATAATAAGGATTTCAAAACCCTCTTTGATTTCCTTTTGCGATCTGCGGTTGCTTAGATATGCATTGTTAAAGACAGAAACGTCCTTTGCCATTTAAATTTCGATACCCCAGCAAGAAGTGGCCCCATCAAAATTAAAAAAGCAAATTAAAGCTGAATTTGAATGGATTTCGCCACAAAAATCTACAGCAGATCTTCTTTCCTTCGTATCACAATGCTGGAATAAGTCTCTTGAGTTTCTAGGTGAGTCCCAGATCGTTGCTCTTGATATATCCAAAGCTTTTGACCAGGTCATGCAGCACTTCTTAATAAACTTTCCTGCTATGGTCTTTCAACTAAACTCTGTACTTGGCTCTCTAGTTATCTATCTGATCGACGTATATCAGTTATTGTGGACGGTCATTCTTCAAGCTTTCACTAAGTAAATGCTGGAGTCCCTCAGGGCTCAGTTCTGGCACCAACATTGTTTCTTCTTCACATCAACGACCTTCTCTCGTCCACAACTAATTCCATTCATAGTTTCGCCGACGATAGTACCCTTCACTTCAGTTTTCAGATTCCTAAACCCATCACTAAACCTGACTTGGAAAACAAACGCAGAGCGATGCAGATATCTCTTTCGCAGGATCTTCATTTAATATTGGATTGTGGCGCCAAAAATTTCGTCCATTTTAATGCATCCAAAACACAATCAAGTTCCTTGTCGCGAAAAGAGTCATCAAATACTCATCCTCTACTTATGAGCGGCCAAGTTTTACAGAGCAAAGACACCTTTAATCTTGTGGGCGTCACATTTGAAAGAAACCTTAACTGGCATAAACACATTGTATCTATAGCCACGGCAGCTTCAAAAAGCTTGGATTTCTCTTTCGAGCCAAAAAGTATTTTTCCGCTTCTAATTTATACACTTTATATGTGTCCCAAATCCGACCTCCCTTGGAATATTGTTCTCATATATGGGGCATGGCGTCCCCCACAACCATAAGCATTCTTGATTCTATTCAAAGAAGAGCTATTCGTCTCATTAATGATCCTTCACTTACAGAAAGGCTTCCTTCTCTTGCCCATCGTCGGGCTGTGGGGGATCTATCGCTTTTTATAGGTACTTCCATGGCTCCTGCTCTGAAGAATTGTCCAGTATAGTTCCTCCACTCACGGTTCCCAACAGAGAAACTCGTGGTTCCGCGCGTAAGCATCCCTATACGGTCCAACTGAACAGGCCCCGAACTTCCCACTTTGTTCGTTCTTTTATCCCCAGAGTTTCTAGATTGTGGAACCTGCTGCCCGCGGAGGTATTTCCTTCCCCCAAATCTTCAAATATTTAAGTCCCGTGTCAACAAACTCCCTCTTACCTCGCTTAAGACACCCACGGTACGTTAGTATTTAGGCTTTTAGCCTTCGTGGTTTGTCCAAAGATAAAAAAAATAAAAAAAATAAACAAGTTATCTGATCTATAAGATAGTTACGATGGATTTATTTTACCTTTGTAGATAAAAAAAAATTCAAGAAAAAAATCAGTATTCATTAGTTTTTAATGAGGTTGTTTTTTAAGAATTTTAAATAACATTAATTTTAATAATATATAAATATATTTTTAAGTTTGCTTGTATGTTTAACGTTTATATTTTTTTAATTTCAGGCGCAAGAAAGCTATTTGGCGGATACAGAATAACACCAAAATTTTGTAAAGCAACCAAAACGCCGGTTAACCCACCCGGAGGACCAAATATTTGTATGTTTAACCACGAGTGCAACCAAAGAAATGGACAGGTTGTAGGTGCGTGTATGGATGGATTTTTATTTGGAGCGTGTTGTCAGCTTCCTAAAGGTAAGCACAGACAAAAAGTGTTTCGAATAGTTAAACAAAACTTGACTTTAATTTGTTTTATTAAAGGGATATTTTCTTTGTTAGCTGCTTACAGCAGCTGTAAACACTTTCAGTTTTTTGACAAATCAACGACGTCAGTCTTACAGCAGCTCACAGCGGTTGTTAGCGGCGTCGGGAGATGTCTAACCGCTGTCTAACAGGATGAAAAAGCAAGGAGGGGGAAATATAGCCGAATTTGAGGTTAAAAGTCAAACAAAATTAACTTAATGATTACTAATAATAATAACAATAGTATGTGTGGGAAACCATGTGAAGGATTAATTTACCTGCCATTAAAGATATTGTGCATTTTTGTTTAAAAACTGAAGTTGCCATTTTTTAGGTTATTTTATTATTATTTTTTGAATCATTTGTCATTGGCGGTAAGCTCTTTTATTTTTTGATTCACATTATAATGACGTCAGCTGTTAGACAAGCTTGTTAGCAGCTGTCAGACAGAAGAATTAGAAAAATATCCCTTTTTTAATATAAGGCGGCGCCAAATTTCTATAATCATGAACGCATCAGCATTTTTGTTGCAATATTGATGCTGTCTATCGGGTGATTGACAGCATTAAGTATTGGCTGGTTTTCTAATAAGCCAAATAAATGGTATTAAAAAAACTTAGTTGTAAGTGTAAGTCAAATTAAAATATTGACAAGACATTGCATGCATTACAGGGGGTATAATTACGGTATGTATTAGCAGTGGCGACTATTCAGGTGTAGTAAGTGAAGTGCCACTTCACCAAAAATAAATAATAAAACATAAAAAAACATATTACTATTATTCAATTCATTTTTCTCATTTCTTTCTATTCCGTATTTGTAAAATTCGCCCTGAAACATCTAGCATATAAATTAACCGCTGGCGCGAGTCGCTTTCCTGTTCTTTCGGCAACGCGACAAGTGTATTGCAAATATAAAACGGACCGAAGTATACACCTCATGCGGGGTTTTGTTTACGCTTTGACGCTCCGTTGCCATGACAACGCTATACTTGCCGGTGGCCAGAATCGCGGGTTGGAATATCAGGTGTATTGCTTGGTAAATCGCTAGCCGCTGGCGATAGTATAGGTTTTGGTCGTTCCGTTGGTTTTCACGTATTATTTCGATTGTTTCTGCTTGAGTATTATTAGCGACAGTGATTTTTTACAGAAAGAGCTTAAAGGACAGTACAAAGCCCTTCTCTATAAAATACTAGATCATATTTTGATGGAAATGGAAGTAAGATTCGAAGATTGTTACAAACTACAATTTCTTTGCCTTACTAATACTGCAAAGTTTGGCCAGTATAACCAAACTATATCTCCAATAAATTTTGAAAAGAATCAGGGGAAGATTCTTTTCAAAATTTATTGGAGATATATGCCGAATCATTTTCAAAAAGTTAGAGGCTCAAAAATAAACTTGACCTAATATTTGCTGATGAAAGTTATAGAATTATTTTATTGCAGCAGTTAGTGAAACAAGTTGGCGCAAATAAAGACATTTTTACCGATGCGTATAAACTTTTTTCGCTAATTTTAACGATATCGTCGACAAGCGTGTCAGTGGAACTGAGTTTTTCTTCTCTTAAGCGTTTAAAAACTTTTCTTTAGAAACACTATATCCCAAGATAGACTTTTATCTTTGGCCAATATTTCAATTCAAAAGGAGCTTCTACAGGAACTGATAAGAACTTAACCATTTTATGAATATATAATTGATAAATTTGCTGCATTAAAAGATAGAAGGATTAATTTGGTGTATAAAATTTAGTTTTAAGTAAGTTTAGATATTAAGACTTTTTACTTAGAGTTTTATTAATTGAGTATTTTCAATTTTGCTAAAATGGTGAATGCGCTTTTTTTCCCTTCCTGCACTACACTTGTTCTTAGACCCACGAGCCGCCACTGTGTATTACGTGTTCAACGATTTTACAAATAGTTTTTTTAAATAACTTTTCATTGGCTTATTAAAAAAATGTAATTTAGTGTGTGGGTTTATCTTATCAATATTTTTAAAGTAGTATAATGCAATTTTGTTGCAAAATCAATAGGTGAGCCAATATTTAAAAGTATCAAAATTTACATGGAATTTACTATCGGCAGTCCGGCGATGCACCACCCGGCATATGTTTAAGATACTATTTACAGAGACGAAGTTTTTAATCTTATTAATATACAGGGTGCAACATAAGTAATTACTTTAATTTTAAGGAATTATTTCTGGTAATTTTCCAAGTAAAAATCATCATATTAACATATGTCCGGAGTAGATATTTTTTAAATATCCTAAAAACGCTTTAACTGATTTGGATGAAATTTAATGTAATAAGGCGGCTGTTAAGCTCTACTTAAATTAAGAATATGGGTCCAGTGACGTCTCAGTGGGCACCACAATCAATATTATTAAGAAAAAAAGTACACCACTGACTTTTTATAAAGATTTTATTTTTTTTTCGATTAACCAATCAAAAATGCAACTTTCTATTTTCTTGTATTTTCTTCGTATTTCGCTTTGTTTTCGAGAAAAAACTTGAAGCCACTTTGAGTGATACTTACTAAAAATAAACAGTTTTTACCTTAGTAAATAAGGGAAATGACGACTTCCGATAAATTACACTTCTGCTTATTTATTTTGAGTTCAATCTTATTCTTATTTTTAATTTTTTTATCATGTTGTCTATGGGTACTTTTTTGAGAAAAAATTAGAGTGGCACTAATTTTTTTCTCAAAAATGAAGCTAGATACGAAGGCAATGTAACAAACTAAAAAATTGCATTTTTGGTAATTTTCTAGAAACCTGCGGCAACTCCAATTTTAACGAAATTTGGTATACGGTGGTTTTTGGGGCGCTGATCACAAATCTGAAAGATTTTTTGGCGGAAACGTTTTGTTCTCGAGATATTCATCATCAAAGTTCAAATTTGAACTAAGCTTATTTTCACTATATTTCCCCTTCTTTTGCGCACAATTCTTGATTTAAAGCTGAAGTGTCACAAAATATTTGATTTTCTCCTTTTAAAACCCCGTTTTTCTACGTTTTTTACATTATTTTTGCATTAAATTGCGTGGCTTTTCTTTGATAATGCGGCAACCATACATACACATAGGGCTTCATGGCACACTGGGATTGAAATGATTCAAAGTATAGCTATGCAATTAAATGCAAAAATAATGAAAAATACATAAAAAAACGGAGTTTTAAAAGGTGAAAATCAAATATTGTGTGCCACTTTAGCTTTAAATCAAGAATTGTGTGCAGAAAGAAGGGGGAATATTGTAAAAATAGGATTAGTTTATATTTCAAGTCTGATGATGAATATCTCAAGAACAAAACGTTTCCGCCAAAAAATCTTTCAGATTCGTGATCAGCGCCTCAAAAACCCCCGTATACCAAATTTTGTCAAAATCGGAGTTGCCGCAGGTTTCTAGAAAATTACCGCATTTTTAATTGCTTAATAGGATAAACATATAAATAATAAATTTTGTTTAAAACCAGTGGCGTACCCTTTTCTCTATAATATTGGCTGTGGTGCCCACTGAGACGCCACTGTACCCAATAATCTTAATCTAGCTTTACAGGCGCCTTAATTAGATATTTAAAAAATAACGACTTTTTAAAAACTTTAACGCCCTGCCGATATGCGCTAATATGCATACGTACTGTCGAAGGCAGTAAAAATTGCGGTCTTATCGCTGTTTACCGACCCATGTGCGGAATGCCCTAATGTACCTGCGGCCACAAATCCCTAAATGTTATGGTAAAAATTTATTAGGTTATCCTGTAGTTGGTTAAAATGTATCTTATTTACCAGTTTCAGCTTCATCGAATTTTCATATTTTTCCGGATTTGCAAAAAGTTGCCGGTAAAAAATTTGCTTCGGTTTATTAAATAGTGATTACTAAAGAACTGGGTATATCAACACAAAGCAATGGCATAAAGCCTTTAGGGCACTGATGGAATAAAACTATTAATCTACATTTACGCTATGTAAAATAGTATATTAAGAACGTTTTCTGCTTTTTTTTACTTAGACTAAAGACTTTTTATCATCACTGTATTTTTTAGTTAAAAGTGTTTAAATTTGTGTTAGAAATTAACTTACTATCTGTGAATAAAAGTTAAATATTTTTTTATATGTTTTTAGATGCAATGGTAGGTGAATCTGTATATCCAGATTACATTGGCGTACCGTCACTAGATAACACACTGACATCGAAAATAACAGCGACAACATCTAGAACAACTCCACTTTACATGGATCTAACCTCAAACAGTGTCTCTCAAATCGCTGCAGCGTTGCTGAACAGTGGAAACCCACCATTTTCAGGTAAAAACTAAAAACTGTTGTCTTGAACTGCGGTATGAAACTGATTTTTTATGTCTTTCTATAAAAAAAAGTTCCTATAAACATATGTTTGGACTTGCTTTATTTCTTAAGGAAAAAAGTAAGCCACTGACAAATTAAATTTTAAGGTCTTTTAAATTGTCTTCGTATTTTGCTTCAGTTTTGATAAAACAAAAACAAATCCACTTCAATTTCTTCTCAAAAGTATCTATAGACAACATGGTAAAAAAAGGAAAAATCAAAAATAAACAAGTATATGCCTTAAAATAAATGAGCAGTCATGTATTTACCGGAAATCGTATTTTTCCTTGTTTACTAAGGTCAAAATTTTGGATTTTATTTTATGGTGTTTATGGATGCCTGTTAGTATAACTCAACTTGTTTTTTTTTAACAAAGCGAGATACAAAGAAAATACAAAAAAGTATATTTATTTTTAATTGGTTCATCGGGAAAAATTTAAAACCTTATAAATAGTCAGAGGCGTACTTTTTTCTCAATAATATTGGCTCTGGTGCCTACTGGGATATCACTGGATTCAGGTAGAGCTTTACAAGCCCTTTATTACATTAAACAAGTGTACCAAATTTCATAAAAATATTTAAAAAATTCAGACTTTTTTTTATTTTAACGCCCTGTATCTCAGAAATAAAGTCCGGACATATATTTATAAAAACTTTTTTATAAAAAGACAAAAGAAATCACCATCTTAGTTTAAGTACTTTAGTTAGGAAACACTCTGTATACTTTACAATTTAAATCACTTATAACATTTCCATTGTTTACTTTTTTCTTACGGTATTTAGATTTAGTAGCTTTAAAAATTATGTAGGGTGATTTAAGGACGTTCCCAAGGAGTACTGCGACCATTAAAGTCTCTAGAGGCGCCGACACATCTTTTTTAAGTGTTTTAGTAAGAAAAACACTTCCGGACCAAAATAATGCATTAGGGGGTAAAGGAGGGGTGGTTTTTAAGGGTAAAAAGTTTTTTATTTGCAATTTCAAGCTAAAAAATAAAAAAAGTTAACTTTAAAAGTTGTCGACATTAAAAAAAACACAACTTATGTAATAACTAGTTTTACCCTAACGTCAAAATTTTTTTAGAAAAGCAGTGGCTTTAATATTTTTTCTTAAAAACAAAGCTAGATACAAAAAAAAATACATAATTTTGAAAAGTTGTATTAATAATTGGTTAATTATAAAAAATTATAAAAATGTCGAAATATAAAAACTTGTGGCGTATTTTTTCTGAATGATATAAGTTGCGGTGCCCATTGAGACGCCACTGGACCCAATAATAACAATCTGGTCAGGACTTAATAAGCGCCAGAATATTTAAAAAAATAAATATACCAAATTTTATCCGAATCGGCCTAAGCATGTTAAAAACATTTAGAAAAAATATATATTTTTTTAAATGTTAACGTCCTGTATCTCAGTAAGAAAGCAACTCTGGCAAATGTTTATAAAAACTGTTTTTTATAAAATAACATAAGGAATCACACCTTAAAGTTTCGTACCGTTGTTAGAAAATACTCTAAATAATATTTATTTTCATTTCATGAGCACCAGTTGTGAAAAAATACTAAAAATAGGTAAAATTAAAATATCAAAATGGTATATTGGGCAACAAGTTTCAAACAAGACTCTTTGCACACAAGTATGACGTTTGTGCACGAGCTGTAGGCAAGTGCTATTAACAAGTCATACGAGTTCGCAAAGGGTCAGTTTCAAACGTGTTGCATACGATACTTCTTCTACATCAGCAGGAAATAAGGATTAATATGTGATTTTTATTATTTTTATTTTTTTAACTTTTGACAGGATTGTCTGAAATTTTTTTATACGCTGCTGTGTGAAAAGTTTTTACCCACTTCTGTTAAATCTAAATGACCGAAAATAAAATATTTTTAGTGGTTGGTACTGAAAGATTTAATGTTATATTAAATTGTTTCTTTTAGGAAACGGAGGTCAAAGTGTCTTACCAATCGAAGAAGACAGCTCTGTAGTGCAACTTGCAGTTGACACAAGCTGGTCGACAACGGGAGTCACTCATCAGCAACCGGGGGATACAATAGTTGATGATGACGATAATGAAATTAATTCCAGTTATTTTAGGTAAAATAATCACCGTTTTGTACTTAAGTACTTAAGTTTTAATAATTTTTTAAATAAATCCAAAGACATAGCCATCTTACAGAAAAACACGAAGTGACTTACTTTATATTTATCCTTATTCGATCAAACTAGAGAAGCCTCGAACTTTACATTTTATTAGTCTCTAAAGTGTGTAGACTGTGGAATAGATTGAATTAAAAAAAACTAATATTTTTTTCTTAAATAAATCAAAAAATTGATGGAAATAATAAAAAAAATCTTTTGCAAGCCACAGCTCCTAATAATAATATTAAAAGGTCCCGCATGATTAATTTTAATTTTCCATATGATTAATATGGCAAAGCTTGTTTTTTTTTAATTTAGAATTTTATACCTCTGCATTGGTATTATAAAGGCTAGACGAAATCATACTCTTAGATAAAATTAAACGCACTTTAAAGAAGCTTTTTTAAAATTTTTCGATAAACCGACGCGTTTGGGAGTTATTCAACTTTAAAATTTGTTTTATATTATTTTCTCATTTGTTTCCAATATTTGCCAAACTTTTTATATTTTATTTATTTTTTTGTTTTAAAGATGCCTTACTTTAACAGTCGAAATTTTAATACCATCGTATTTTAATTTTTCAATAAATTTAAATTATTTTTGCAGAAAGATATGAGTGACTTTGTGTCGAAAAATTATTATGTGTTTATTTTTACAGCGTTTAATTTAACTTTTGGTTTTATGTAAAAAGATGTAAACTTTTGACCTTTTGAGTAAGGTTATAACCGATGTGTGAAGTTTTTTAAAAATGAAATGTGGTGCATGATATTGCAAAACATAGGGTAGCGTTGATTAAACATTACAATAAGTGTTTTACAAAAAAATTTAGAACAATTGCAATTTTTTAGAGGTCAGTAATTCCATTATTTTTGGAAATAACCAAAGGTTATGTCACATAATAATTAAATTTTAAGACACCAAAAAATATACATGGTGTTCCATTTAAAATAACAAAGTTTTCCTATATCGAAAACTCGGCCATTTTGTTTTTGCATTAATGAAATGTAACAACTAAAGGATACATCGATTATTTCTGGAACATTATTATTTACTATTTAGGTAATGTTTTAGCCAGAAGTTTTTAATTAATATTTTAAATAAATACTTTAGGGATAGTATTGGACTCAACACGTTTTTCATATACTTTTTTAACTTGCTTCAGAGTTCTGGTACTTACCCATATAACATTTTTTGCTAGCCATGTACATTTAATTTACTGGCATTGCCATCACTCTTTAATGGCAAGGCATTGGCAAAAAGGTATCAAAAAGACACGAAAGTGGGCAATTGGCCGTTATTGGGCCACGTGTTGCAGATAATGTGATGGCATCCGTCATTAATAAGTTATGATGGAAAAATGCTTTTAGGGTGATGGCATCCATCATTAATAAGTTATGCCAAAAAATGCGTTTAGGATGATGGCATTCGTCATTAATAAGTTATTGGCAAAAAGATAACAAAAAGACACAACCTAGCTAATTTTATAATCATTTTATTTTTATTTTTTTAAAAATACATAATAAACATTTTGTTTAATTTTTTATTGCATGATTCGTAACAATAAAATGTTATGAAAAGGCCATTTCCTTTAAATTATGTAAAAAACATAAAATAATGTTGTTTAGCTGCCATTATAAATAAAACAAATAAAAAAATGCTCTAATGTTAGTTAAATACCAATGTTAATAATATGGTTTAAAAAGTATGAATATGCGTTGAAGGTTTGCCTCCAAAAATCCAATATTTATTTGCCTGCAACAAAAAGGCATGCTTTATTTAATCAGGATCGGTGTGTCGCCATTTTTGTATGCTTGCCGGCAATTCGCTTGCATGTAAAATTTATTGGCAATTAAGTGTTTATTTAGGGTTGACTTTTTAATGCGTATTAGATGTTGGCATAATATTGCCACCAATTGCCAATGCTTTACCATCAATGCCAATATGAAAAATGTACATTGCCGGCAAATAGTGTTTGCTGGGTATTTTTCTAAAATAAAACCTTTATATTTTAATTTGCACTTTTGCAAAAAAAAGAATTTTTTAAGTTACTTTTTATTTTTAAACTCTAACTGTACAATTTCAATAACACAAACAATCATGCCAATACGTTTACTACACCTGACCACGCGCCCTTATAAGACTAATAGTCATGCAGTCAGTGGCGTAGTCTTGATCAAGTCCTGACTAGTTTAAACATATTTACCAAAATAAATTTTTCTTTATGTAAAGCCACTTTTTAAAACTGTCAATTTTTTTCTTTTAATATCGTACTTTTATAGAAAATAGGTATTCATTTTTATAAATTTATTATCATTATTATTTAAGCCCGACAAAGTCCACAGTAAACTACAAAAAACAACTGCCAACACAAATGAGCAGACCACATCAAGATACGCTGATACATACCAACCACCAATTCTGCAAATATCTGTATCCAATGCACCACTTGGTTATACACCAATACCAACAATTCAAAGACCTATGTTTAGGTAAAGTACACTTTTTATAGTATATCAATAATTAACCTATCAAGCGCGTTTCATTTTATGTCAAACAAAAAAATGTAAGATAACTTTTCCAAGAGAACAATCTGACTAACCCTCGTGCCAATTTTCAAAAAATTTAATAAGCGAATCTTAAATTATTCAATTAAATGTAATTGTAAAATTACCAAATTTACGGTTCAGGTAAATCCAAACAGGCACCTGTAAAATGAATGTTGTTATTGACATGATTAGGTATCAATAAATCAGTGACAGTCAGTATTTGCCCCTTAACAAATTGTTTGATAATGGCTGCCGACTGTTTGGTTTTACCTGAACCGAAAATTAGGTAATTTTGCAATTAAAGGGTCGGGTCGACGCAAATAACGATCAGAGTCCAACTAGCATATTTTGTCAGTATTTGCATTTTAAAATTTTCTAGCATATTTTGTCAGTATTATTTCTACATCTAAAGGAAAGGCCGAACTATTTGCTAAACAGTTTGCTGCCAATTCAACCCTTCATCCACCTGTCAATCATCCAATTCCAACTGTTCCCCCAGTTCCTCACAAAATGCCAAATATTATTTTTAAGGTAAAACATTTTAAGCGTACCCTTTCTACTCTTAACACCAAGAAATCGTCTGGGCTGGATGGAATACCAGCAAACGTTTTAAAAAATGTGCTTCTGAACTTGCACCTATTTTAACCAGGCTCTTTCGAATTTCTTATGACACGAGTATTTTTCCAGACAGCTGGAGAGCTGCACGTGTCCAGCCTATTCCCAAGAAAGGATCTAAATCTCTTCCATCCAACTATAGACCCATTTCACTCCTCTCAATGCTTTGTAAAGTAATGGAGAAATCCATTAACTCGCAAATTCTTAGGTATTTAGAAAAACATAAAATTTTACATGACAGGCAATACGAATTTCGTCACAAGAGATCTACATCAGATCTCCTTTCCTTCGTTTCTCACAACTGGAACAAGTCTCTTGAGTTTCTAGGTGAGTCCCAGATCGTTGCTCTTGATATATTATATCTAAAGCTTTCGACCAAGTCTGGCATGACGCACTTCTTAATAAACTTCCCTCTTACGATCTTCCAACTAAACTCTGCTCTTGGCTCTCCAGTTATCTTTCTGATCGACGTATAATCAGTCATTGTTGATGGCCACTCTTCAAGCTTTCACGAAATTAATGCTGGAGTGCCTCAGGGTTCAGTACTAGCACCAACTTTGTTTCTTCTTCACATCAACGACCTTCTTTCTTCCACAACCAATCCCATTCATAGTTATGCTGACGATAGTACCCTTCACTCCAATTTTCAGGTTCCCAAACCAATCTCTCAACCCGACTTGGAAAGCAAACGCAGGGCGATGCAGATATCTCTTTCACAGGATCTCAATTTGATATTGGATTGGGGCGCCAAAAATCTCGTTCAATTTAATGCATCCAAAACACAATCGTGTTCCTTGTCGCGAAAAAAATCATCAAACACTCATTCTTTGCTTATGAGTGGCCAGGTTTTGCAGGGCGAGGACACATTTAACCTTGTGGGCGTCACATTTGTGAATAATCTTAACTGGCATAAACACATTGTATCTATAGCCACCGCGACTTCAAAAAAGCTTGGATTTCTTTTCCGAGCCAAAAAGTATTTTTCTCCTTCCAATTTATACACTTTGTATGTGTCCCAAATTCGACCCTCTCTGGAATATTGTTCTCATGTCTGGGGAATGGCATCCCCTACAACCCTCAGCATTCTTGATGCCATTCAAAGAAGGGCTGTTCGTCTTATTAATGATCCTCTACTTACTCAAAGACTTCCTTCTCTTGCCCATCGTTGAGCTGTGGGAGATCTATCGCTCTTCTACAGATACTTTTACGGCTTCTGCTCCGACGAATTGTTCAGTATAGTCCCTCCTCTTGCAGTTCCCAACAGAGAAACTCGTGGTGCCGCGCGTATGCATCCCCATACAGTTCAATTGGACAAGCCCCGAACTTCCCATTTCGTTCGTTCTTTTATCCCTAGAGTTTCTAGACTGTGGAACCTGCTGCCAGCGGAGGTCTTTCCATCCCCCCAAATCTTCAAGTTTTTAAGTCCCGTGTTAACAAACTTCCTCTTACCCTGCTTAAGACACCTACGGTACGTTAGTATTTAGGCTTTCAGCCTTCGTGGATTGTCCAAAGATAAAAAAAACTTGCATTTTAAAATTTTAAGTCAAATATTGGTAATCTAGATATTAAAGATAAAACAAAAATTTTTTATATTTTATAGAAAACAAGTTAAAACTTAAAGTCGCAAAAATTCGACCTATATGGATTATCATCTTTTATTCTCGTAAGCGCGTGGAACATAAGTGTTTTTAGGACGCACGATGTATCTTTAAATATTGTTTTTCAAGCCCTTTTCAGAACCTTTTTTTCTTTAATTATCAATAGGTTTAATTATTTTAGATACTAGTTATTTAAAGGTGCTATTATTTTAGATTTGGCAAAAAATGTACTCTGATCGTTATTCGCAACGACCCTTTATTTACATTTAATTAAATTAAACAAGATTTGCTATTTATTTTTTTTTAACTTGGCACGAGGGTTTGTCAGATTGGTCTTTTTAAAAAATTGTCTTACATTTTTTCTGTTAAATGTACAGGAGAGCCGATAATTAACCCTCTTAAAATTTACATATGATTTCCCATGTTTCGCTCGACGACACACTACCCGGTATGTGATATAACTCACTAATTTAATGAACAACTAGTATTAAAGTATATTCTAAACCACATTTTTAGACCCAAACCTCCAAAACCTACAGATCAAAATTATGTATTGATACCGACACTATCCCACGAATCAAACCGACCCGATCAAGATGATACCATTAACATAGTTAAAGCACAGAATCAAACTACAACAGGAAGACCATTATCAACATTGTAAGTAATAAGCAAGTAACTAGCAACATCCTAAAAGTAAGCAATATTGGGTGAACTAATTAAATACTAAATAACTTTTCTGCTTATAAATTTGCACTCTTAATGTTTTAGCTCATACGTTAGCTCCAGCATAGCATCTACCGGACGACCTTCCATTACATCAAGAAAGCCACCATCGACGTCGTATGTATTTAGCTCTACTATTCCATCACGCAGAACGGGATCTACAACTACTAAGAAAACAACGAGTAATAAAAACAGAAAACCCACAAGAACAACTGCTATTACCAATAAGTATTCTGTTACAAGTTCAAAACCACCAAGTACCTCATATGTGTACAGCAGCACGTTTAGACCTACACATAAGCCTCCATCGGATAGTAGTTCCAATCCAGTATCTTCCACTTACGTCTACAGCTCTACATACCCACCTACCAAATCACCAGTGACATCAAGTAGCTCATACGTCTACAGCTCCACCTTTAGGCCGATCACTGCCGCCCACTCCACCTTTGCGAACTCTCCAGAAGCTTTTCCTGGCTCCCAAACTACTCCTTCCTACATTTACGGGAGTGGCTCATCTAGCTCTTATAGACCACCATCTACAGTAAGTTCAAGCATTGCAGGACCTGGTTTTACAGTAACTTCACAACCATTAGGGCAATATTCACCATTTCCCAGTCCAGCTCCTACGTTGATTGTTCTTGGACCTGTAGAGAATGAAAAAGATTCAGTTTTGGTTGCTTCCAACAATGGTGGACAGACGGGTATTCCAACAAGATATCAGTCAACTACAAGTACTGCTAAGCCTTCCCAGCTGAGTCAGTTTCCCGAAAAGAAGCCCATCAACCACGTGACTATCAATAATCACGTGACGCAAAACATCTACAGCACACAAAGGCCCCAGACAAGTAGCAGCAGTCAAAATCTACCTTCTCCAACTGTCATAATAACTCCGAAACCTACAATTTCTTCCTCATATGCACCAGTATCATCACAGGAAGAAGATCTTGAAAGCATTGTAGTGACTTCTACCAACGATATGGTTAATTTTCCTCCAGATCGCAACCCGAATTTAAACGTATCTCTACCTGTGTACAGTGATGACGACATTACCACTCCAAATTTTATAGAAGACGAAGCAATGAACGAAAAAGTGGAGTCTTTTGTTAACCAGATAATTTATGGACTCCAGGAGCCCTTCAATGACCTTAAAGATATTGTCTACAATAAAAACTCAAATGGATCTACGGGACAAAGTGATTCAACAACAAAAAAACCAAGCAAGAAACAAGGAACTACTACTAAAAACCAGTTACCAAACCAAATACCCTAAAAACAACCACGAGGAGACCTACCAGAAGACCTGCTTCAACCAGTGGGGTTCCTACCAGAAAGCAGACTACGACGACCAAAAGACCAATCACTACAAAAAGAGCACCTACCACGGTTCAAAGTTTTATTGACTCTGAAACAGAAGCTGAACTTCTTCATCAAACCTACAGGGATCGTAAGTTTTTAGGTTTTATACAGGGTAACCCAACTATTTCTGCATTTCCGTTTATTTTTGCAAGTATTTTTTTTGCTTATTTATTTAATTAAAAAATAATAATAACATTTATTTATTCAAAAAATAATGATAATTTAAGAGTTGGGGATTTTAAATTTATTTATTTTATTTATCTTTTAATGGTTATATATTATTTTGTTTAATAGAATGTGGAATCAGACCTTTAAAAAGTCTGGAAGAATAGTTGGAGGTAAAGGTGCTAACTTTGGCGACTTTCCTTGGCAAGTACTGGTCAGAGAATCAACCTGGTTAGGACTATTTACGAAAAATAAATGTGGAGGTAAGAATAAATGTCATTATATTTTCGTCTTCTCTTAGTTACATCTTTGTCATGTTTTTATATTCTTTTAGATGCAATTTAATAAATATTAAAGTGCTAAATGTACTTTTTTACGCGCGTGCGCAAAGCAGTTGCTTTGCAAACACAATCTTACGTCAGGACAAAAAAATGTGTTGGCTAATCTTTTAAATGCAATGGAAAGTTATGTTAAATCTGCATATGGTAAACGTTTTAAAAACATGATTTTAAGTCTTTTATAGAGCCTCGTTGAGTTAGCCAGCTTTTACTTATAAAGCTGGCTAACTCAGCCTCAGCCCATAAAACAGACTTACGTCAAATGTACTTGACAAGGTTTGATTTAATAATATTGGGAACATCAGTACCAAATCCAACACCAATTAAAGGCGCAGGTGTTAAATTTGCTATACTTAGTTCTTTTGTGTAAAAGATGTAAAGTATATCTTTACACTCAATATTTAAAAAACCATCATTTACAGTAAAAACTACATTTTTCCTACTACCACTTGTGAAAATAGCAAATGGCACACTGGTTTTATGCATAGAAAATGCGTTATATCACACTAGTGTTGCAAAGTACTTTACAACACTCGTGTGGTATATATTATGATTCAAAAAACAGCTATTGGTTTTGCAAGTGACATATTTATTGTAGTGACAGTAAAAAAATCTTTTTAGTTACCTTAAATAGTGGAACCCAAATTACCGAAAATCATCTTATTAACGTTAAGTTACTACACAGTATAAGCTTTTTTCTAATATTAAAAGAGTAATAATAAATTTTCCGAAAAAATAAAAACATAAACAAAAATAGACATAACCACTAAACACAACTTTCACTGACTGCTCGCTCAGTGGCACAGTGTTGTCAGGTAAGTAGATCAAATTAAAAATCTCCCTTCTACCTTTGAGCACGCATTTTATAGAGACAGCCTTGCTGCTTGACCGTTCGACCTAAAGCGCCAGAGAAAAAACTCCTATAGATCAAATTCCTCTCTCTCTCTGTCTTCGTGTACTTAAATAACTAGTTAAATCTTTTTTTTTTAATCCCTTAATGAAACCTGAGGCTAATACACAGTTTATGAATCCACTTTCTTTTATCCATTCATAAATTGAATCAGACCCTTTCGACGTTGCCAAATGCTTTCCATATTCTGCATGGTATAACTGACGTTTAGTAGTCGTTTTTTCTTACTTTGAGAACTTTAGGTTATGCATTTACAATTTTCATATTTTTTATATTTTTTCTTGAAAATATGAGGAAAAAATGTAATTTTTACTTAATTTTACATGTTATGTTCAGTTTCATTAACGCGTTTTACCAATTTTACCCCACCCAGCACCACTTTTTACTCCCCGGTCCCGTAAGTTTGTTTACTGATATTTTTTAAAATTCGGAATATTTTGGATATGCGCCACTTAGGTTTTATTTAGAGGAGTGTCTAAAATATGTAAGTAACAATAATTTTTAGAAAACCCTTAAAATAGCAGAAAACCGTATTAAACTATTACCGTTATTACCTAACCAAACCATACAATTTTTATTAAATTCCAAAATTATAAAAGTTATATAATGCTTCTAGGTAGGTGATTTTCGATGTAAAAATAAACAGTATAATCAGAGACGCACTTGCATGTTTGCCGCCCATAGGCTATTTTATTTTCGCCGCCCCTTTGTTCTTCTTTGTTACTTCAGAAATATTTTTGAAGAGAAAAAAAAAAGGTCCTCACTTTCATTTCTTTTAGTTATAGGTATAAAATTGAATTCGAAATCGGACAAAATTTTCATAACACATATCTGCCGCCATAGGCTTCAGCCTACTCAGCCATTTGGTAAAGGCGCCACTGAGTATAATATAGCAGTGAGGAAAAGTGCATATCACACTAGTGTTACAAAGTAAAAATCACCCTAATGTTGCAAAGTTCTCAATTGTTTTTTAATTTTTCTGTAAAGACAAACTTTAATATTTTTTTCGGTAAATAATTTGTGGTCGTAGGAAAAATAGTGTACAGTACTGGTGTGAAAATGACTTTCTTACTCTCGTGGGTTTGTCGTAGTACAATATTCCCACTCGTGTGAAATTAGTCATTTTCCACACTTGGAATGTAATATACTATTTAATTTTAGTTCATGCTTTTGACCAATGTTGCGTAAATGCCACTTTTCTTAAATGTTAATTTTTTTTTTAAAGTTGCATATTATTATTTTCACCTATTTAAATAAACAAAATAATCGTTTTTTGTTATGTTTAATTCAAAATTTAAAGCCTTGGTTTTGTTATGTTTAATTTAAAATTTAAAGCCTTGGTTAAAAATAGGTCAGCTTACTTTTTTCTTTAGTACTTAAACTTTAAGCTAAAGAAAACCTTTACCACATTAAAAAATATGGTTTTTGTATTTTGACACAATATAATTATGCAAAACTCGTTTTTTAATTTTATTCTTGAATATTAAAAAGCTTGTTTAGGACTTTAAGATAATATTCTTATTTTAGCACATAAGTTCACTCACAATTAATTAAACTTTATGTTGTTTTAAATTTGATAAAACAGCTTCGCTACAAACCTGACTTTTACAAAAGCCCACTTGATATTTTAGGCGGATAAGAAAACAATTCAGTTGCCAACAAATGATTTAGTTGTAAAAATTTAATATAAAATTGTTTTGTATCCCTAAGGCAAAGCAAAAACTTATATGTTTGGCCTTTTTATTCACAATACTCTTGGAAACTTTTAGTTACTTTAGTACAGTCGTTTGTGGTGATACAAGAAATGTTTGGCCTAAAAATTGTGACAACTTCGACTTTTAGTTTCTGTATATAACTCTTTTTTTAGGCCTTTATCACAAATCTGTTGGAAACACTTTGTTTTTGTAATATACCTACATCATTAAACTTAAAAATCAAACCAAACTTTTTTTCACTATTTTTCCCTTCTTTTTGTTTACCTTTTTTTTGCTATAAAGTTAAATTGGCTCTACTTCCATCATTTTATTTGCAGTTACCTTGACAGGACCACGTATAAGCATAGTTGCGACGGTTGTGCAAGAAAAAGGAGAAATGTGGTTAAAATATTGTTAGTTTAATTTTTCTGGGTATATACCTCAAAAACAAAACGTGACCAACAAAAATCTAGATTTCTGATCGCTCCAAAAGCCCACCGAAATAAGCTATCTAAGAACTCTACCGACAAACAAGAAAGGGGGATTCTACTATTAAAAATAGGAACAAAACTTCTTATGAACATATTATGTCCTAAACATCCTAGTTTTTTAAATACGGTGCGTTGAAAATTTAAAAAGGTATTGTTTTTTTTATATTATAACTTTTATACCAATTTAGATATTGTTACAAAATTTTAATAGCGTGTCAATAAAGGCATTTTTTTAGCATAAAAAAATCCACCATTGTCGTCCATAAAGAAATAAGGGTAAATATTTAAAAAAAATGATTCACTACCTAATTTTCTAACTAAAAAGGAAAAATTCCCTACTGTCTTGGTGTATAATAAAATGTATAATAAAAATATTTTACTCCCTTTAAAGACAGTTAAAAGAAAACGTCCTGCTTTTCTATGCTATCCAGCACGACTCTCTCCCCAGACCGGTTTCGCCTGCCTTACAGGACTCCTCAGTGAGGCTGTATCGAGTCGTGGTGAATAGCATAGGAAACCAGCGTCCTCTTATTAGACAAGTTTCGTTGTCCAGCGGTAGGATATTAAATCCTGCCGTTGATCGTCGTGTCCTGGTGGATAGCATAGAAAAGCAGGACGTTTTCTTTTAACTGTCTTTAAAGGGAGTAAAATATTTTATATATATATATATATATATATATATATATATATATATATATACATTATTAAAAGGTAAAGTTCTTTGGTCATATGGCTCATTTATGACAGTAAAAATAAATAAATAAATAACAACCTGTAAGAATTCGGCTACCATGGTTTGTTGTTTAAAAATTACAGGGTCTCCAAAAAAAAATGGAATACCCCGGGCCCGACCAAGACGGCGACATGTGTTTCGTCTTCGTTAAGATTTGTCATAGCCGCTTCGGGTCGTAGACACCTTGATGAATTTACTGTGTAAGAAAAAAAATCACCAGTGACGTCCATGGGGCTCAAGGATCAATATTTATTATTAAAAATCGTAATAAACAGATATTTTACATATATATATATATATATATATATATATATATATATATATATATATATATATATATATATATATATATATATATATATATATTGTAGAATTACCCCTTACAGTTTGTCGGTTTCTGGACATCCTAAATGGGATGTGAATAAAACCGGCGGATAGCCTGGTTTGTAGGTCGGGTGACGGCCTGGTGTGTTAAAGCGGTGGATTGTTGGGCACACAACCGACATGAGGTTGGGTTCAAGTCCTGGTCCGACCAAAATACCTATTTAAAGGTTTGGTCAGAAATTTAGTTTTTAGTCCAATAACAGACTAAAAAAGTGCAAAATGTATTGACATTAATAGCGAGCAAGAACTAAGGCTCCGTCACAGACTCTGCAATGTCCTGCGCAACCGAAGACATACGGACCCTACTCAGTTGGAAGGGTCGCATATCTCCCCTGGTGGGGACGCAGTCTTAAGTTGTCGCGCATAGGAACGTGGTTTGGAACTCACGTTAAGCTGTATGTCCCGTCTGGCTGACATCACCCAGACGTAAAAAGACAGGGCGCAGTTATCCCAGCCCTATTTTAAAGTTTTTGGTCTAGCCTGGTTTGTAAATAATTACTAAGTATTAAGGATCACTTTTGCTTTAATGTTACTTACTCTGATTTTTTTATTTTTTAGGTGTTCTTATTAGTGACAAATACGTTATGACAGCTGCTCACTGTCAACCAGGCTTCTTAGCGTCCCTAGTGGCTGTTTTTGGAGAATTTGACATTTCTGGCGACCTTGAAACTCGAAAGCCCACCAGTAAAAACGTCAAAAGAGTTATTGTTCATCGGAAATACGATGCAGCAACGTTTGAAAATGATTTGGCTCTATTGGAACTGGAAAGTCCTGTAAAGTTCGATGCTCACATAAGTAAGTTAATTATTAAAATACAAATTTTAATTTAAATTATTGGGCTGGTAGGCCACTTGTACCTGATTTGAATCTTCCAAAAATAGCCTTTTATTGTGTTCAATCGTCAACGGTCGATTTTAGGTATAGGACATGGTACATAAAATGTACTTAGAATTTGATGTAGAATCTAAATCTAAAATAAAAAATAGGTGTTTATATTAAAAAAAATAAAGTTAATGACCGTAACTTATTTTTGGGCCACCCTGTATACATAAATTTATATTAAAAAAACCGACAGCTAAAAACAAAAATCGACGTGTCCGAGCGTTTTTCAGTTAAACATACCCTTGAATTTTAAATGAATTTATTCCAACCTTTACGTTCGCACTGTACATATTTTCTGCTTTTTTACCAGGGACAGAATTATTTCTCGCTTTAACAAATATTTTATTTTTTTCTTTTTGCATTATGAATAATTTTATTTTTTTAAAATTTTTGTTTAGTTCCAATATGTCTGCCACCTGACAATGCAGACTTTACCGGAAGAATGGCGATAGTGACTGGATGGGGAAGACTAAAATATGGTGGGGGAGTACCATCGGTGTTGCAAGAAGTTCAGGTAAAAATATTTAGGGTTTTGATTTACCATACAAATAAAAAATTAATTATTTTAAAAGTGATTAACGAAAATAAGCAAAAATTTACATCAATTTAATTAAAAATCACCCTCACACGTAACTTGTGTTGTGGTTTACCTTGTTTTAATAAATGTTTCCTTAGGTACCGATAATGGAAAATCACGTATGTCAAGAAATGTTTAGAACAGCTGGTCATTCCAAAGTAATTTTGGACTCATTCTTATGTGCAGGATATGCTAATGGTCAGAAGGATGCTTGTGAGGTAAAGTTTTCTGTAAAAAAATCCCTATTTTATTACTTACTTTAAACCATTTTAAAACTTAACTAAATTGAACGTGTCGAATTTCGACAGGTTTTGCAGTTGTTGAATAATAGGCTCATTCGCCATCATTTCGAAAAATTTAGAAAAATATAAAAAATACACCTTAGGACAAAAGGATTAAAAATAATGTTAAAATAAAATATTATATTTATTAAATCTTACTGTATTAGTTTCAAAAATATGACCATCTTAATTAGTTATTTACATAAGTACCTAATTATTAGTACCTATTAGTACCGCTATTTTCTACTAGGTAAACGTATTCACTTTATATTTTGGAGTTATAAAGTATTCCTCGGGAGTTTCTAAAAAATGTGACAGAAAAACTACCCTTTCAATTTTTTTTTCAATATGACGTCCAGCTGTCACGTTGACATTTAAAGTTGTCATTAATATGTCAAACAATAAAGGCTATGCTCATACTGGGTTAGTAAAAAAACATAACACTTAAATATCTTTCCTGATACACCTACCTAAATGATGCATCAAAATATATAATCAATAAAAAAAATCTGAGACATTGCATTAAAAATATTTTTTCCTACGACCACTTGTGAAAATAGCAAATAGCACACTGATTTCATGCATAGAAAATGCGTTATATCACACTAGTGTTGCAAAGTACTTTACAGCACTAGTGTTGCAAAGTACTTTACAACACTGGTGTGATACATATTATAGTGTCATTCTAAAAACTGCTATTGGTTTTGCAAGTGACATATTTATTGTAGTGACAGTAAAAAAACTTTTATTTACCTTAAACGGTAGAACCCAAATTAGCGAAAATCATCTTATTTTATATTTATTAAAATTTACGAAAAAATAAAAACATAAACAAAAATAGACATAACCACAAAAACAACTTTCACTGACTGGCACAGTGTTGTCAGGTAAGTAGATCAAATTAAAAATCTCCCTTCTACCTTTGAGCACGTACTTTATAGAGGCAGCCTTGCCGCTTGACCGTTCGACCTAAAGCGCCAGAGAAAAAAGCCTATAGATCAAATTCCTTCCTCTCTTTCTTCGTGTACTCAAACAACTAGTTAAATCTTTTTTTAATCCCTAATTAAACCTAAGGCTAATACACACTTTATGAATCCACTTTCTTTTATCCATTCATAAATAGAATCAGACCCTTCCGACGTTGCCAAATGCTTTCCATATTTTGCATGGTAACTGACGTTTGGTAGTCGTTTTTCCTTATTTTTAGGACTTTAGGTTATGCATTTACAATTTTCATATTTTTTATATTTTTTCTTAAAAATATGAGGAAAAACTGTTATTTTTACTTAATTTTATATGTTATGTTCAGTTTCATTAACTCGTTTTACCAATTTTACCCCACCCAGCACCCCTTTTCACTCCCCGGTCCCGTAAGTTTATTTACTGATATTTTTTAAAAAACGGAATATTTTGGATATGCACCACTTACGTTTTATTTAGAAGAGTGTCTAAAATATGTAAGAATCGATAATATATAATAATACACTTATAATAGCAGAAAACCGTATTAAACTATTACCGTTATTACCTAACAAAACCATACAATTTTTATTAAGTAAGGGCCTTTTTAAATTCCGAAATGATAAAAGTTATATAATGCTTCTAGGTAGGTGATTTTCGATGTAAAAATATTGTCAAAACAGTATAATATAGCAGTGAGGAAAAGTATATATCACACTAGTGTTGCAAAGTAAATATCACCCTAGTGTTGCAAAGTTCTCAATTGTTTTTATTTTTTCTGAACAGACAAACTTTAATTTATTTATTTTTTGGTGAATAATTTGTGGTCGTAGGAAAAATAGTGTACAGTTCTCGTGTGAAAATGACTTTCTTACACTCGTGGGTTTGTCGCACTCGGCTAACGCCTCGTGCTACAATATTCCCACTCGTGTGAAATTAGTCATTTTCCACACTTGTAATGTAATATACTATATTTAAATTAACTAAATATTTAAATATTAATAAGAGGTAAAATTCTTTGGGCATATGGCTCAATAATGACAGTGAAAATAAATAAATAAATAAATAATAACCTGTAAGAATTCGGCTACCATTGTTGGTTGTTTAAAAATTAGGGAGTCTCCAAAAGAAAATGGTCCGGGCCCGACCAAGACGGCGACACGTGTTTCGTCTTCGTTAAGACTTGTCATAGCCGCTTCAGGTCGTAGACACCTTGATGATGCCCGATTGACTGTAAATATCCTTTCTGTATCTCAGAACTAACAAATACATACAATCGGTGCCATCTCACCAAAAAATTTAAAAACAACCAGCCATGGCATCGAGAGGTTAAAGGTGGTAGGTAAAAGTGCGCCATCTAGTTGTATATGGCAAAAGTTAGGTATGCAACTGCCGTCTTGGTCGGGCCCGGGGTATTCCATTTTCTTTTGGAGACTCCGTAATTTTTAAACAACCAACCACGGTAGCCGAATTCTTACAGGTTATTATTTATTTATTTTCACTGTCATTAATGAGCCATATGCCCAAAAATTTTACCTTTTATTAATGTATTTATATCAAGGCTCAAGAACCATTCATTTTTATATTATTTAAATATTTTAGGGATGTGCGAATATCTTTCGAATCGAATATTATTGTTCAATTTGAAATTCGACTTAAATAATTCAAATTTCCGAATTATTTGAAAATTTTTGAATAATTCACGAATACTACGAATTATTTACTAATTATCAAAATATGAATGAATTCTCTATTTTATCCAATTAGGATTTCATAAATATGGTATCAAAATATTCTACTGACCCATAATATCCTTTTTGAAGAAGAAAATTGCTTAATTATCTCAGTCAGTAACAAAAAATTTAAATACCATTATACTAGCAAAATTTATTTTTAAAAAAATTATGAGAGGTTATACACACCCTAATAAAAACAAAATCTTGACTTAAGAACACAATTCGGGAGAAAATACTTTTCATAAATCAAAAGAATAGAATTTTTATCTAAGAAAAATATTTAAGAACAAGAATAGTTTTTAGCTCAGGAATTAAATTTTATTGTTCAAATAAAATGTATATTATTTGTCAAATTTATATTTAAATATCAAATATACAGTGGCGCCTTTGTCAATAGGCTGAGTAGGCTGAAGCCTAGGGCGGCGAATTTTGGGGGCGGCAAATAAATGGAAGTGAGGACTTTTTTTTTTTGTTTTTTTTGTTCTTAAAAATTTTCTCATGATGAATAATTTTATAATTTTGTTGGATTTGGAATTATTCTTTGTACCTACAATCGAAAGAAATGGAAGTGAGGACCTTTTTTTTTTTTGCTCTTCAAAAATTGAAGTGAGGACCTTTTTTTTTGTTTGTTGCTCTTTTAAACTTTTTCAGACGGAAAAAGATGAGGAAATGGGCGGCGAAAATAAAATAGCCTACGGGCGGCAAGGCTGGGGGCGGCGAAAATAAAATAGCCTACGGGCGGCAAGGCTGTAAGTGCGCCTCTGCAAACATAACAAATCCTTAATTCAATATCTTCGAAAATTACAAGACAATACAATAATTCGTAATAATTCGAAAAAATCGAAACATTTAAACAAAGTTCTAATTAGTTACAAAAAAATATATTTGAAATTCCTCGAATTATTCGAACTAAAGAATTATTCGATTCGAGTTTCGAATCTAATATTTATATTCGATTCGATACGAATAATTCATAAGTTCAAATTATTCTCAGACCCCTAAAATAATTTAATAAACTAATTTAAAATGCCTGATAATATTTATATTAAACTTAATTCTTACAGGGTGACTCAGGAGGACCACTTGTCCTTCAGCGATCCGATGGGCGGTACCAACTTGCAGGAACCGTGTCGCACGGTATCAAGTGTGCAGCACCGTATTTACCAGGAGTCTATATGAGGACAACGTACTACAAGCCTTGGATAACCAGTATAACAGGGATAGAATAGGATTCATTTAGAAAAGAAACTGGAACATAATAAATTATAATGTGGCTTGCCAGATTTTAATTGTAAACATGTAATGTACTGCGAAAAAAACTTCCCAGCAAACACTATTTGCCGGCAATGTACATTTTTCATATTGGCATTGATGGTAAAGCATTGGCAATTGGTGGCAATATTATGCCAACATCTTATATGCATTAAAAAGTCAACCCTAAATAAACACTTAATTGCCAATAAATTTTACATGCAGGCGAATTGCCGGCAAGCATACAAAAATGGCGGCATACCAATCCTGATTAAATAAAGCACGCGTTTTTGTTGCAGGCAAATAAATATTGGATTTTTGAAGGCAAACCTTCAACGCATATTCATACTTTTTAAACCATATTATTAACATTGGTATTTAACTAACATTAAAGCAATTTTTTGATCTGTTTTATTTATAATGGCAGCTAAACAACTTTATTTTATGTTTTTTTACATAATTTAAAGAAAAAGGTCTTTTCATAACATTTTATTGTTAAAAATCATGCAAATAAAAATTAGGTCAAAGAAATGTTTATTATGTATTTTAGAGCGAATAAAAATAAAATGATGGTAAAATTAGCTACGTTAATTTCGCGTTGACCGCTTTGTGCATTTGTTTTCTACGTGGTTTTCTAGCTTTTTAGTTTCTTTTTTAAAGCTTACTTACTTTACTTAGCTTTGAAAGAAATATCTTCGGCTAGTGTAAAAATCTGCATCTCCAAATTGGACAGTGTTCCGAGAGATGGTACTTTGCATTGCAAGGAAATTGCATGCAGTAAGGAGTTTTTTCCTATTTTAATTTTCAAATAAAATATCGCATCATTTTAGCTTTTAAAAAAAGTATATGCGACAATTTTCGTGAATAAGACGTCAGCTTGCTACTTGGGAGTATCTGCATTTGCCCACTTTCGTGTCTTTTTGTTATCTTTTTGCCAATAACTTATTAATGATGGATGCCATCATCTTAAACGCATTTTTTGCCAATAACTTATTAATGACGGATGCCATCACTTTATCTGCAACACGTGGCCTAATAACGGCCAATTGCCCACTTTCGCGTCTTTTTATACCTTTTTGCCAATGCCTTGCCATTAAAGAGTGTTGGCAATGCCAGTAAATTAAATGTACAACGCCGGCAACAAATGTTATATGGGTTTCCAGAAAAGCAGTGGCGTAGCGTGGATTTGACGTGGGCGAAGTCGCATGTGCAAGGATCCTTTAAGTGTGAGGGCCTTGGCGAGAGCCCACTTCGTTCACGCCTAGTTACGTCGCTGTAGAAAAGACATTTAAATTGCACCAAACTTTTTGTGCCTCTACATACATAAAAAAAATCAAGAAGAATATGGTTTTACTTAAAAATATAGGTAGTTTCCTAACTACGGCACGAAACCAAAGAATACCTACCAATCCATAGAACTCAACAAGTGAGATTTCAGCGTACCCTAAAAAATTTTAGTACCTACCGCGACCAACAGATGGCAAAAAGTGTACGATGTCGCTTTGCTAATACGATTACCATCAGAAATTGATAGCAGTCGCTGACGAGCAGTCGGCCCGATCAGTTAGAGTGCGGATAGACGCAAAATTTAATAAAAATAAAATCCCCGATAAATGGACCCAGTATCCCTAAGATTATTAAATTTATGATTTCAGAATAGGATATATAGATGGGTTTTTGACAAAACATCGTAAGCGACATTCGTCAGTTTTACGGGAAACGTTTTTTTTTTATTGGCTTGATTTTAGATGAGGCTATGTTCTATATTGGTTCGGCGGTTCATTTAATTAATGGTAGTTATTTCTGTACTCGCTAAAAATTAATTAAAAGTACCAAAAAACCAAAAAAAATAAAGCAAGTAAATAGAGAAATAAAAATCGACGTTTTGGTGGCAAGTCTGCCACCGTTGTCAAGATAAATTAAATTAAAATAAATAATTTAAAAATTAACAATTAAGTATTTAGGTTTAGAATTTTAAAATTTTTAGCTTTTTTTTTAGGAGATTTTGAAAATTTTGACATTAAATGGTAAATATGTTTGTTCTGTAATTCAAATTAAGAAGAAATCTAAAATAAAAACATTCAGATCGCGGTTTTCCTTTAAAAATAACGCGATGGGAAGAAAAAATCGTTTCCCGTAAAATTGGCGAATGTCGCTTACTATGTTTTGTCAAAAACCCATCGATATATTCCATTCTGAAATCCTAAATTTAATAATCCTATGGATACTACCATTTATCGGGGATTTTACTTTTGATCACTCTAACTGATCGGGCCGTCTGCTCGTTAGCGACTGCTATCAATTTCTGATGGTAATTGTATTAGCAAAGCGACATCGTACTATTTTCGCTGTCTGTTGGTCGCGGTAGGTACTAAAAATGTTTAGGGTACGCTGAAATCTCACTTGTGGGATTCTATGGATTGGTATTCTTTGACGAAACTTAAGGGGTGATTTCTTATGTCTTCTTATGAAAAAAATATTAATGGACGAATGTCCAGACTTGCCTCGTTTCAGAGATACCAAACGTTAAAGTTTTTAAAAAAGTCGATTTTTTTAAATATCTTAAAAATGCCATAACCAATTTGGTTTAAATTCGGTAAAACTATTTAATGTAATAAGGCACTTGAAAAGCGCTACCTAATAAGTTTTTTCGGTCCAGTGGCGTATCAGTCGACACCACGGCCAATATTATTAAGATAAAAGGGTACGGTACTGACTTTTTATAAGATTTTTATAGTTTTTTCCGATTAAGCAATTAAAAATGCAACTTTTTAGTATTTTGTATTTTCTTTGTATCTCGCTTTGTTTCGAGAAAAAAATTAAACCCACTTAATGTGATACTAAAAAGAATTTATAAATAAAGCATAAAATAAAATCGATAATTAAAAAATAGACAATTTGTACCTTGGTACCTTGTAATAACACAATAGATATTAACTATTCACCAATAAACAATAATAAGGACAACAGTAAAAATAAGAACAATTGCTCTAAAAACAACAACTCGACAAGCAGGGTAATAACGACAAATACTATTTTATAATGACATTAAATTATGTTACAGATACGGTAACAGGTATTCACGTCCAAGCATTTGTTTGCAAGGCCTACTTAAAAATAACTTTAGAAAAATAGAAAAAATGCAATTTTGCTTTTTACCCAAAATTAAAATATGACATGTGATACATCGTTGAATTTGTAATAAAAAATGGGATCAGATAGTGGCGATTTCCGATAAAATACACGACTGCTCATTTATTTTAAGACAAATGTTTTTTTTTACCATGTTGTTTATGTGCACTTTTTAAAAGGTATTAAAGTGGCATTATTTTTTTTTTTTTTAACGTCCTGTATCTCAGAAATAAAGCAAGTCTTGACATATTATGTCTATAGGAACTTTTTTATAAAAGACATAAGAAATCACCCTCCTTAGTTTTGTATTGTAGTTAATAAATACCCTGTATCTTTTAATTTAAAAGAAATCCTAAAAAAATATTTTTCTTTAAAAATTACACTTTCTTCTCATTAAATAATGTCATTCTTACTATATATTTTTAAAACAACTATATATTCTTTAAATAGCATACAATTTGTCTTAAACAAAGAATAATAAGATGATCTTAAAGAGAACCTATTCTTAGAGAAAAACTAAAATAACTTTGGACAGGACAAAGTATTATTCCTAGTCTTAACTTAAAACAAATTTGACTTTGAATAATAGCGCCAAGCTACCTTTGTTTAAATTAAATGGTGTATATTTTATTGGATTTTTGAATTCTCCACAAAATTTTAACATGACTTTGTGTAACATATGCTATACCTAAACTCACTAGTTTAAAAGATACAAGGGTTTAAAAATTATAATGTAAATATTTATTTACTTTTAAAATATGAAAACACTTATTAATAAAAACAGAATTGACACAAAAATAACTTGTAAACACTTAACCTATTTAATTAAATGTTGGAAGTGACCTCCTTGAACGGCTTGACAATGTGCTACTTTGTAATAAAAAGCATTTGTAACATTTTGTAGCATATTCGCAGTAATGTTTATTTTAAATAGTTTAACTAACAACTGCTCAATAATTACCAAACGTCACTTATACATGTCATACATACCCAAAAATGTTACTATGTAAATGTAACTAGGTAAATATTGTAACAGGTGAAAATAAAAATATCGATAAAATACTTTTTAAACACTTGTATCTTTTAAACTAGTGAGTTTAAGTATATGTTACACAAAGTCATGTTAAAATTTTATGGAGAATTCAAAATCCAATAAAATATACACCATTCCATTTAAAAAAGGTAACTTGTGTCTATATCTTCGTTGTGATGCCCCCTGTACATGTAAACATATTTTTATAAAATAGATCTAAAATATATCTATAAACTTTATTTGGAAGACTTTTCGATAAATGAGCGCATTTGCGAATTATTAAGGGGTTTCGGGACTTTTTGCACACAGTGTATATAACTCACACTGTGTTTTGAATTAAAGTAAATTGATTCAAAATAAGTCAGTAAGTCAGTTTTTGTGTGTATATATATTTTGTGTTTATTATTTATTAAACGTAAAAAAATAAATATTATGTTTATTTAAACATAAGTGAACCTATACAGGGTCCTTTACGATGACTGTTTCGTTTGACTTTTTTGGTATACAGTATGTCTACGTAAGTTGACATCCGTACACAATACAAATTGACTGACCTTATACGGTAACGTCTAAATAGACTGTAAAAAATCGAAAAACTTAAAACCACTTTTTGAAAATATTTTATTTTCACTTAGGTAAAAATATTATTTTTGTTGTAAATATTACGTAACTAGAGCGAACAGTACTAATTGCTTCTAAAAGTTAAAATTAGGTTAACCAAAGGTTTTATTTTAATTCATTATTATAACAACAAACTAATTAAAAAACTGTTTACAATATTAATAAATTATATTTTTATACCAGATTGTTTTAAAATTAAAAGTTTTGTGGATCCCAATAAAATTTATAATTAACAAGCAATATTGGTATAAGCATTTGTTAAAATAAATAATTTAATAAAAACCACACATTTTTATAATTAAAATCGGGCAACTAAGAAAAAAACATTTTCTATTTGTTTAATCCAGTAATTTAAGGCTTGTGGTTGCTAGAAATAAAAATTAAGCCCTAAAAAAGCAGACAATAAATATTTAAAAAACAAAATTAAACCGACTCCCAAACAATTATTAAAATTCACTAAAAAAGTTAAAGATAATAAAAAAAAGGACTTATTTTTTTATCAATATTATTATTAACTTTTTCGTGTCTTTTTTAAGTCGGTTTATTTTTTTTTTCGCTCTTTAGTTTATTATTTTTGCTAGTAGACTTTATTCTTTATTTTTATAATCAGGGACGGTCATATCAGCTTTCCGAGGGGAGGGGCATATCATCATTAAATGTCCATATTTGCAATTAGGTGTGTTAAAGTAAAAAAAAATTATCGGTTGCAAAGGATGTGGCATGAAAGGGGAGGGCCATGGCCCCTATGCCCTCCCTTATGACCGCCCCTGATTATTATTATATCTACCTAGAGAAACCTTGTCGTACGAACAACGTACGGCAGAGAGAAAGGTCTAGTAACTTTTCCTCTTTCGATCCTGACTTGGTTTTTAGGGGACCATCGCGGAAGTTCTCTCTTTTAAATAAACAAATCAGCTTACAAAAGCCGAAGTACTCGCGTAATATATACACAAATAAAAAAGATACAGGCGAATTGGGAGCATCCTTATTTTTAAAGTCAGTTAAAAACAAAACCATGTCTTCTTTATAGTTTCCTTTTTATCAGGTTGATAGAGTAAAATTTTACAAATAAAATTTTATCAAGTCCTTTTAAAAACATAAACAAATTGGTTAAATAATTTTTACCTCGTACTACAAATGAAAGAACTAATTATTTAAATAAAAATAAATACTTAAAGCAAAGAGAAAATGTGTATATTTTGTTTATTCTAAATCTATTTTTGTGATCTATAAAACCAAAATATGTACCTTATGTTTTAAAAATATGAAGTGTTGTTTTGAAAAAGTAATTTTCTTACAGCTTATAATTTTTCAAAAAACAAATGTGTAAGTAAAGAACGTACGACAATTTGAAATACTTGTAAATATTTGTAGTTTGAAAAATATTCAAAGTATTTCAAAACAAATATTGCAAAGTTTTTATGTAAGTAAGATTTAAAAAAATATAAAAAACTCTTTAATATAGAGATAAAATAAAAAACTTTAGTAATACCAGAATAATAAATAATAAAAGCAACGAACATAGAGGCAAAAATAAAAGTATGAGTGCTACAAAAGAAAGTGCTTCCATTTCGATCGTCACCCATGTCTATCTGAAAATATTGCAAAAGGAAGCACTATATCTCTTATAACGGTTGTTGTGTGTCTAAAAACCGATTCTGGCCATAACTTTAAAATTATTTACTTTTACTGGCTAGACTTTGTTATTTATTTATCCAATATTCAGTCACCAGGTGTGATGGTGATAAATTTTTATATACATAATTAAAAGTATCTTCGTCCTTAAGGTACTTGCACACATGCTTGTGTAAACATAAAGTTTATATGTTATCACGCTATCAAAAGTTGCGCCACAAAAGTGTACATGTGCGCGAGTACCTTTAAATCGCTTTGGGAGAGATTTAGCAAAACCTATAAGGGAACCTAAGCAAAATTACGTAACAGTGTTTTTGTAGAAACGTATAATTAAAAAAATAAATAAATATCATTTTTCCAATATTACTGTTTTTGTGATTTTTTAACAGAAATTATAAAATTGTAATTAATTTTGCATTATCAAAAAAAAAAACAATGTACCAATGAAAAATCTGCTTTTTTCAGCAGTTAAAAAAGAACTCCTGCTTTTCATATCATTTACCTGAACTCTCTTCACTGAAGCGTTTCGTCCTCACAGGACTTTTTAAAGCAACTCTACCAGTCCATGGTGAATAATAAAAAAGAAAGAGTTGTACAGGGTGTCCATTTTGGTTGCAACAGTGGGGAAACTCAGTTATTATTAAAGACAGAACCTTGCGGTTAACGTGAACATGGGATACTTTTTTGAAAAACGAAATATGCCATAAACAAAGCCGTCATAGCCCTCTTAGTTTCTGAGCTACAGAGTGATTTTGATAAATTTTACATTTTTAGGTACCGCTTGTATCTTAGTTGGCTAAGACGGTATTAAAAGGCTAAAAACTAATTCTTTTATAATTTTTTTGTAGAATTCAGTGGCGTAGTCAGATTTTTTTCCAATATTATTGTTTTTAAAATATTGACAAACGTTAGATTATTTTAAAATGGAACACCCTGTATATTTGTCAAAAAATTATTTGCCTTTTTCAAGCTTTTTAAAAATACATAACACTATAGGTTTATTTTTATAAACCACGACAAAATTCCGAATTTTCATATTTCATATCCAAAATTTTGCAGTAGGCCATGCAAAACAAATTAGTTACCAGTTTCTTTATTGCCTTGGTTACTGTAGTGGTGCTTACGTCACGACTTTCAAAATTGGAGTTTGCTTTTAAATTTAATAATATTTTTTTTTTTGTTTTATAAATTAAGGTAGGTAGCAATTTCTTGAGCAAAACTTTTAATTAGTAAATGGTTTTTATTAAATAATTTTGTTAAGTTATTGCTAGCATATTCTATTTTGTTTATTTGTTGTTTAAAAAGTTTTATTTATTTTATTATTGAGAATTGTGTCGTTATTTATAAAAATAAACCCACAGTGTTATATATTTTAAAAAGCTTGAAACAAGGCAAATTTATTTTTAACAAATTTGTAAAAACAGATTTTACTAAAAAAGCACAAAAGATAGGTATAGGCAACCTATAGACCATTTGAAAGAGTATTTTATTTGTCATCATGTGACGTAAAAAAATACAGGGTGTTCTATTTAAAATAAGAGAGATATGGCTATTTCATTTTCTGAAAAATTGAAATTATTTTTTGATCACCCTGTACAATATTTGATCTTGATTTGACCTACGTATGATATGGCAGACTTTTTCTAATCTTGTAACAAATTTTAAAGTTTAAGGAGTTTATATTGTTAAAATAAAATTAATTTATTTGCACCCCTGCATTTTGAAAAAACATCAAATATCACAAAAACGAATACAATTAAACACTTGGTACTATTAACAAACTTAAATTATTTTTATATGTAGAACCAAAAACCGTCATAAAATATAGGGTGTTCCATTTAAAAAATATAACTTTGAAACGTCACACTTTTTTGAGACATCCTGTATAGAGTAAAATAATAATTTTATACTGTGGCCTTATCCGACCTGTATATGTTTCAGTATTTATTTTTTTAAAAACTCCATGGTTATCCAGCTACAGACCGTGTTGAATATGGTGGGCCACCCTGTATATTGAATAACAAGTTAGTAACTTCGGTTACTGACTTTTAAACTCATATAATATGTTCAGGTGTTTCTCTCAAAGAAAAGGAAACATGACAAAAACAAAAAAAGCCTTATAAACTATTTTATAGAACTTTTCAAGTTACTTAATTTTTGACATGCTTCAGTTCTTTAACAATCTGGTTTAATGTGTTATGTACATACATTGCTAAATCGCTCCCCCAATTTGTAAAATATCTGGTTTATCATGTTAATTGCTTACAATTAATTAATAAATTTTCACTTAAAATATTTAGCCTGCTAAACCAAATTCTGCGGTATTTATGAACGACGATACTGTTAATTGCCGTACATTAAATGTTATTTTGTAATTAGTGTAAATTATTTAATTTATTTATTTTAATTTATTTTAATTGTTACGAATAAAGATTTTATAATTTATTGTGTGATATAGTTTTATTATTTACGCCACCTATATAAACGTCAAACGACCAAATGACAAAATACAGGGTAAAATAAAAATTAAAAATAATAAAATTTGATCCCTTTAAAACAAATTAGAAATAGGGGAAAGTGGGGAGGCTTCATACAGTTTTTATATTTTGCTTTGTGGAATGCCGTGTTTTAGGTATATTTCTATTAATTTATGACACACTAGTAGCTTAACTATTTTATATTGTAGTAGAACTTTAATATTATCAAAAATCTACATGCGCGAGTTTCCATAAGACATTTACAAAAAAAAGCAAAATGTATGAATGTACCCCATTAATGGGGTATGGGGTTGTATGTACCCCATTAATGGGGTACATACAACCGAAGGAGCACATTTAACATCACTATTAATTCGTCATAATTATTGTTTATTATTGTTTTATACCATACTTTATAAAAAAACACAAATACATTTTTTTAACATACAAAACAAATAGTAAAATTCAAAATTAAAAAGCAGGTTTTATCCAAATCTGTTAATGCCTATTTTAACATCGCAATAGTTTCGTGATATGAACATAAGTAACGAATAGTGAATAGAGTGGCATTAAACGGTCTTTACGTTACATGTATGGTTATCTACCAAAGACACATTTTTTGTTTTAGTCAGTTACATTTATTAAAAGTAACAATCTTCAAATGTAAAAAAATATTGCTTATACATTATTAATTATATCAAATAAAAAAACTCTAGTTAACACAAAGATGCCTTAACTTACAAAACCTAAAATTAATATGCTTATGTTATTAACAGATTATGACCTAAGACCTATGGTAATATCATCAATATGTCTGATAAATTAACTGATCCTTGACATTCAAAGACACAAAGTTCATAAAGCACCCTGTTTTTTTCCGTAAAAATGAAACTTAAACTACTTTATATAATATTAACAACTATAATCGTCGGTGTAACAAAAAATAGTAGTTAAAAAAATATTCATAAAGGGCCAGGGGTATAATTATACAGTATGAATGTGCCCCATATACTTGTGTATGAATCTGCCCCATCACATGCTAATTAATACAAAAATTTGAAATAGAAAAACCGTATTTGCCTATATTAATTTACACATTAAGTTAGTGCCTTTGTATTATTATAAGTAGAATTAAATAGCAATAATTTATCCAAAAATAGTAACTGGCCATAAAATATGTCCAAAATTACGTTATGAAATTACTTACGCGAGGCAAAAACACGTTCCGTGTTGTGCACTCGATCTTACCGCACCCAAAATTCTGAAACTTCACTAGTCCGTAAACACACATAAAAACTGTGCACACCGACTTACGTTACTATTTTACTTCGAGTCTAACTTCAGATAAACTCAATGTATGTAGGTGCCCCTTGTATGAATCCACCCCACTTTCCCCTACTGAAAAATTTAAATATACAAGGAGTTTTAAAGTTCATTACAAATATTTTAAGGGTGTATTTTTGGGGTCTAAATATTACTTCCTTTTTAAATTGCATTTTTCCCAACATTCAGCCATCATAATTAGCCTTAATTATTGTATTTTTTAATTATTTAATTATTAATGAATTTAATAAAACTAAAGTATTACCAATTAAAGTAGCTACGCATGAATTTACGGTGGAAAAAACGTTAAATCTGCAGGACAAGGAAAAAAGGTACAAGGTAAAGGAGGTTGTTATTAATAGTCCAAGACAAGAAAATTGCCCTTTTATTAGCCGTAAGTGTGATTTCTTTAGAATTATTTTTTTGCTTTGCCGTCTCCTGCATATGTTAAAAGATAAAATAATTTTGATGACTAATAGGGATATTTAAAAAGTAACAAAAAAAATCAATGGTTTACGTGGTCATACTTTAATTTTGGCTCACTAAAAGGATCAGTTTTTTCTCCTCTTGGCTTCTCGTTAAAAAAAAAAACATTTTTCTTCTGAATAGCTATTGAGAGCTTGGACAAAATCTCTGTTGGTGTCAAACGTATCTCCCAGTTTTAGTTTTGTTTATGGATCGATAAAAAATATAATATGTGTCTTTATGTTTACGCTAAGATTATCAATTATTATTAAGGTATACCGGCAAGTCGGACACAGAAATATCCAAAATGTCTTATGCATTTTTATAATAGGGGAAGTCTGGGAAGCTCCGCCCAGCGGGTAACGCCGTCCGTCGTCCTAATTTATAAACGTAAACTCTAATCGGTCAGACATCTATCACACAATATAAATATTAAAGCCAAAATGCGTTATCGGGCAAGATTTTCCATTGAAAATTTTTCCAGCCAAGATGGCAACAAACTATAAATTTGCGATTTAGCTTGGTAGATATTTAAAATCTTGTTATTTATAAAAATAATTTAAATTTTCTTGTTCGATTTTATACAAAATGTGCTTAAAATATTTAATTTTTTTGTTTTAGGTTTTACCTTTCAGTCATATCCCCATAATTTTAATATTTAGAACAATTTAAAAATCAAGAACCTATAATAATTATTAGATGACAAGTTATATGTTATAACTAATTTAAAACTGTTTCATATTGGTGGACGGTCTTCTCCACCCTAGCTGGACGGCGTTATCCAACCTATCGGGCATCTCTGCTTATTTTTTAGGGTCCTAAAAACATAGAGTTTTTTACTAAAAAACAATAACTTATTAAGCATGCCTAAGCATAAACGATAGATTTGAACAATTAACGCTCTTTTTAATACTTATATGTTACTGACACTTCACCATAATCAAAGCTGCTTCCCGGACCTCCCCTACAATAAATTATTTTCGAGGAAATCGCCTTGAATAAAAGAAAAGCAATTTCGTGAAGGTAATAAGAAATCAAAGAACAAAAATAATAGAAGTACCTTGAGTTTTTCAGTGCATCCCAGATTGTTGTCCTGGATATATTTAAAACATTTGATCAGGTTTAGGCATAGTACGCTTTTCAATAAACGTTCTTTCTACGATCTTCCAGCTAAATTTTGATTTTAGCTCCACATTTTTCTTTATAATCACTTTTAAGGCTTTTATTAATAACTACCTTCTTCTTTATCCCATCAGCGACCTCCTTTCTTTCAACATCATAGTTTTTTTAAAACCATCTGCAGGATATTTAAGATATTGTGAGCACCAGTATAAAAAGTATACATTTTGGGAATTTTGCTAAATAAAGATATACGTGAGGTGTCAAGGTTTTAAAAGTATAAATTAAACAATTATCTAGGTTACTCTTATAATAATAAAATAAAAACATTAAACAAACCGGGTCGCGTAGAAATGCAAAACAAACACTGAAAAATTTAATATTTAAAAAGAAAGAAATTAGAAAAGATTAGATAAGAAGTAGTTAGTGAAGTCAAGTATAAAGTTAAAGTTTTAGTTAAGCTCCCGTACGGGCTACCCCTAGTGGGGGGTATGCCCGTACTAAATTTAGTTAATCAAATAAGTTAAGTTGGTTTTTAAAAAATGTAAAGTTAGTTAAGATGGTCCACCGGTCTAATGGTTCCAGAAGATAGTTCCATATGGTACATTGTTCCAAGTGACGGAAAGTGGCCTTATGTATATTCAAAACTATACGTCACAATATTAAAAAAATATTTTTTTTACAAGTTTAACTCAAGAACGAAAAATTTGCGGATCTATGTGTACTAGAATTTATTCCCATATTTTCAATAGCAAAATCTGTCCTTAATTTTTTTTAAACATTCAGTAACACCCTGTACACACAGGACTTGAAAAACAAACGCAGGACGATGTAGATATCACTTTCACAAGATGTTTTTATTAAGTAATACCACATTGTTATTCCAAAACAATTTTTTCCTTGCAAAAATATTTGATGCCAAATATAAATCTCCTAAAACAAACTTCATAAAAACCCCCTGTCAATATATATTATATTTTTATCAAATCCCCAACCTACAACCCGATTCCTTTATGTATTATCGGGATTTTTCCAGCTTTTCGTATATCACGTAAGATATGAAGTAAGTAAATTTTTATCGAAGACTAAATTATCGTAACTTTTAAGTGCAGCAAAATTTAAAATGTACGTAATAAGTCTTTTAAAAAGTTTAAAAAGTAAATAACTAAGTTTAATTATCGTATCTAATATCATAAGAGAAAATTTTTTTATTTTTATTAAATTTTGCGTATATCCTCACTTTAACCGATCGGGCCGACTGCTCGTCAGCGGCTGCTATCAATTTCTGATGGTAATCGTATTAGCAAAGCGACATCGTACTACTTTCGCCATCTGTTGGTCGCGGTAGGTACTAAAAATTTTAGGGTACGCTGAAATCTTACTTGTGGGGTCTCAATTTGCGCCTTGCCTTAAATAGTAGGTACATGTGATTTAATCACTCATCTAAACAAATATATTTCAAAAAATGCTGGTATCTCATTGGTCTATTTCATAATAATGAAAATAATCAGTAGGAAACCGGATGTTGCTATACATTTCTCCAATGTTAAACAGTTTAGGAAAATAGGCAATTATAAATATGAAATATCGAAATAACAGTACCCAACATAAAAACTAAGAGAGATATAAACAGCAATCAAAAAATAAAATATACTTATTCTCATAAAGATGCTTTAAAATTTACTACTAGATAATATTTTCCATAAACATCTGATCCATATTGCACCTAAGAGATACGGCTATGAAAAAATGCGTTAAAATGAAATAAATATACTCCTTTCTACATTTTACATAAAATTAAAAATTTGTTTATTTTGGCAATTTACTGTTTTTTTTTTAATTATTTTTAGAAATGCATTTCAAGACGGGTAAACAGTGATGACAAACAAAATTTTATGTTTTTAGCCATTTCACTGCGTCGACACTGCGATTGAAATGATTAAAAGTGAAGCTTTACAATTTTATGAAACAAATGTGTAAAATAAATAGAAAAATGGGTTTTTAAAAGGTGGAAATCAAATATTGAGTGATGATTTAGCTTAAAAATAAGAATTGTTGGCAAAAAAAAGGGAATAAAGTAAAATAAGATATATTTGCTTTTCAAGTTTGTTGATGGATTGAGGAAACAAAACGTGTCCGACCAAGAATTCTTTCAGATTTGTAATTAGCGCCCCAAAAACCCCCGTATACAAAATTTCATTAAAATCAGCAATTCGTCCACTTTGTAACTAGTAACCATATTTTTAACATAAAATTAAATGTCTTGTATATCCAAGATATACAATTTTTCTGTATATTCTTTTGTCCTATTTTCAAGGATTATGCGACATATATTTTCCATGACAGGAATTTTTAAGTAAATCTTATGTACCAGGCATTCGATATCCTACTCAGTGCAGTAGAATTTTCACACTTTGCATACTAAGGATGTATTGAAACTCTTTTTTGTTTAATCTGACATTTCTTTCTTTTTATGGCATCTAGTTTATTTTCTTGATGTACTTATTATACATATGTACTACATAAAGGTGTTTACATGTTATTTTAACATATTATCTGCAACATTTCTTTCTTTTTATGGCATCTAGTATATTTTCTTGGTGTACTTATTATACATATGTACTACATAAAGGTGTTTACATGTTATTTTAACATATTATCTGCAATAAAAAAGGTAAATAATTATAAAAACCCAAATATTTTTTAATACCATTTATTAAAAAAAAATATTAAACATTTTAATTAGTTTATGTTATACACAAAGTAAGTCTATAAATTATTTTTGCTTCTGAAAAAAAACACGAGAATTAATACTTTTTGCTTAAAATATCCAGAAAAATTAATATTTTTTGTTGTATCTTTAATAACGTATGTCCTAAAAGTTTTGGCACAAAACTCATTGTATTTAATTTTAACAAAAACAAAATAATATCAAGTTGCCTTTGAAAACAAAAGTTTATTTACTTTATTTACTGTCAGTTGAGATTTATTTATTTTAAAGTTTTCGCTTTAAGATGTCGTATAAATTAGAAATAAGAAAAAGTATCTGCAAGTTAGTTGGGCGGATACCCAAAGCTGAAATTGTCGAATATTCCAGAATGAAAACATTTCACGCAGAACCATTTATAGAACAATAGCGGAGTGCGAGCAGGGAATACAATGTCTTAATCTCCCAAAAAGTGGAAGATCACGTGCATTTACCGCACAGAGAGATTGGTGAGAAGAGCAAAAACCAGATTGGAATGTCAACGAGGAGACTGGCTAGGCAATACAGATCTTTTAGGAGTACGATATCGTTGGAATTGAGGAGGAATGGTCTTAAATATCGAAAGAGACGTAAGTACCCCAAATACTCTCAAGCGCAGCTTCTTCGTATACCAAGATGTTGTCGTCAACTGAGGCGGGTACATTTTGCCAATGAAAAATCATTATTTTAGATGACGAAAAGTATTTCACTTTGAGTAATTCTGAAATGAAAGGAAACGATAAATTTTATACGGACAACGTAGAGGAATGCCCTGACAATGTTAGATACAAACATAAAGCGAAATTTGCAGATAAAATCTTTGTCTGGTGCGCAATTTCTAACAGGGGTGTATCCCGACCTTTTGTGGTAAGAGTGAGGGGTGAAGCTTTGAATAGTCAGAGCTATATTGATAACTGCCTTTCCAAATTGCTTCAGTTTGTCCGCGAACATCATGCTTATGAAGATATCATGTTTTGGCCAGACCTAGCATCATGCCATTACTCAAGAGATACCCAAAACTGGCTTCGACAACACCACATACCTTTTGTTCCCAAAAACGATAATCCTCCAAACGCCCAATAGAGGATTTTTGGGCTTTACTGTCTAGAAAGGTTTATCATGGAGGCTGGGAAGTACAAGATGAGGAACAATTAAGACGGCGAATTTACGAGAAATTAAGAGAAATTGAACTGAATTCCGTCCAGGACCTCATGAGAGACATTCGAAGAAATTTGCGTCTGCTAGAGCAGAATGGGCAACTCCACATAATTCGATAGTATAGTTTAGTTAAGTATTGAGTTATAATTTATGATAACTAGTTAGTGTTTAAATAAATTTCTTCATTAAAAAAAAAAGATAAATATTGTGTGCCAAAACTTTTAGGACATACGTTATTAGCTATTTTTTAAATATAGATACTCTAAATTGCCATAATAAACCATACATTTTTATAATATTTTATACAGAGTTAGTTAAATTAGTAAAGTTGTAGTATTTTTTCGCTAAATAACGTGCTGCCAACAGAAAAACATCGGGTTTTCGACCTATTGTAAAAAATGTACTTTTTTAAGTTGAACGCCATGTATAATAAATTAGCATAAAAGATCCATCAAAGGGGTTTTTAAAAAGTTTACGTGTAATATATCCAATTTTTAATAGTTTCGGAAATATGGCCATTCTCAAGAATTTTATAGTGATCTGAGATTTTTAAATAAAACACTTTGTGTAATGAATCACTATTAAATTAATTTTTGTAGTTTTAAAAATATGGCTATTTAAATCTGATATTTGATTATGGATTTCTCGCGAATAAAACAGCGTCCAAAAAATTTTAAAAATGTAACTTAACTCTCAACTTCTTTTACTCTACTAAACAACTTTCTTAACTAAAAAAATTTAGTAACTGCCTATGTTGCCTATACCTAAATTTGGCATTGCTAAAAAGGGTGTTAGGTCAAGCAGTGAAGGCTTTTCTTTGCGAAGGGTATTAGAACAAATAAAAAGGACTAAAATTCTGATTAAACTTTTATTAAAAGCTCTTAGAAAATACCATATTTAATATGTCGATCTCTTATAGTTCAAAAAATGTGGCCATCAAAATCTAAAAATTATGATAAATTTCCAATATATCAACATCATCTTCAAGTTATAAGCAGTAAATTAGTACAATAGACACTGTATCTACAATTTTTTACATTTAAATGGCCATAATTCCAAAACTATAAGAGATAGACATATTAAATTTGGTATTTTCCTAAAGCTCTTTAAAATATTTATTTAATGGTGATGCAATACACAGAGTGTTTAAATTAAAAAATGCCAGTTTTCTATTAAATTTTCGAGGATGGCTATATTTCCGAAACTATTAAAACTTAGATATATACCGGGGTATACACGGTCATGCAAACCTGAAACGCACTTGCATAAAAGCAAATGTCAAATGAAGCCTTTGATACACACGATTCAGATGTACCTGTCACTTCTGCGCCAGTTTTGGCAGCTGGTGGCGTGATCAACTTAAACATAAGCGTGATTTAGCGAAAAGTTTTTTTATTTTTGTCAATGTATTAATTACTTTTAACTTTCCAAAAGCATGGATAACCTTGGTACATATCTATAAAATCAAGCAATACATCTTCCGGGCGCCAAAAAGCCATTTTGTTAACTCAAAACCAACAATATAACCCCGTAAACGACGTCCCCAAACTAAAACCAGAGACAAGAATGAGACGAGCAACTAAATGTAAATAAATTATCCGAGAGAGAGATAGCTGCTGGGCCTTCCTTGTCTGTCTTCAAGGAAAGTAAACGCAGATGGCGCGTAAGTCGACTTTATTGTTTGCCCGCCAAATTCAAATTATGTAGCTGTGCTATTTTTGCCCTTAATGTTAGGTACTTGTTTTTGTTTCTTATTAATATAAAATATTGGGCTTTAGTTCAATAATTACACACATCTAATTAAAAATGTCATTAATTTGGTTTTTATAAAGATTTTTCTTACAGATAACCATGTCAATATTACCTTAAATTATCTGTTGAAAAGCACAAATTTAATATATACACTCTGATCACTAATAAAAGTCAATATTCAAAGTCAAATTAAAGGTAAAAAAATCACGAAACACACAATATATCACAGAAAATGTAAACAAACTGTCCAAACCAATCGGCCATTGAAAAATATCAAACACAAATATCAAATAACATTTCGGCATGACTGCCTGCGGCAATGTTTGTCAAGTTAAAAATATTCGATTCATGGTATATTTTCTTTCTCTTAATTAGATGTAAGCCAAAAAGGACATTAAAGTATAGTATAGTATATATATATAAAAATAGACATGCAGAAATTGTAAACAACTTGGCAACCAGGACAAAGCGATGATTGCTCCATCTACGATAGCCTGCCATGATGAAAGACAAAGACATATTTATTGGAACTTGCGTTAAACCAGAAAGAGCTAAATACAATGGACAAATTGTTACGACCAGTTACTCTTCTTATTGTTGTCTCTGCTAAAACGTTAACTGACGTGTCCTACACATGCACAAGTTTGCACGACGCGGGCATCATTTGTACTTTTGTAATTTTAACTTTAAACTGCAACATAACATTATGCGCATAACCTTTAACTCGCATACAGATTCAAGATAAACTCTCAGGAAATATGAAGTACTATCCGTGTTTCATTTGTTTTGTGCAGGCAATATATTTTGTCCCAACCAAAAACGTTTTATTCCAAAATGTAAATCATACCTACGAGCTCTATTTGCGATGTTCAATTTAATTCCAGTCGGCTAGCAAAGCAAAACAAGTGACGTCACGCAAGTTAAAATTATTAGTTTATTTTACACTGAAATAAATGTGACATATTTATTTATTTTAGTTTAATAAGTTATTTGAATATTTATTCTTATTTTCTTTAACACTTACGAAGGTTTCTGAAAACGCTCGAGCTTTTCATTTAGAACTTTTAAGGGCAATTTGATAAGTCCAGGTACTATTAATAATGGCCTATCTGTATTCATAATGTCCGACTTAATTGGACAATGTGATTAAAATAGCATAATTAATCACTTTTCCGGGGCCATTATGAATAATGCCCACCCTATCTTGGGCAAATTAATAAAATAGGTAAACTGTAGTGTTATGTTATTATTTTTTTAAATAAATAAATAATGAATTAAAAAAATTAATTAATCAAAACTAACCATTACCCCCACGTGTATTTTATCTTCGGGTTTCGGTGTTTTGTTATTGGATATTAATCGAATTTTTTTACTGAAGACAAAGTATTGGTGGGGGTTTATGGGTTAGTTAAATCTTTTTTTTATATATTTTTTTATTTAAGCTATCTCAAACACTGACTAATCACATGGACAGACCGTCGGGCATTTTTAATAATGGCCGGGCAGAGTAAAAATTAATTACTTTGCCCATAGCTCTTGGGAAATAATAATAATGGCCGGTCCTTATTAATAATGCCCAGTTAATCACGTTGCCCGTAACATCCATACATATACTTTTACGATTTTTTTCTCAAAAATAAATATATTTTTTTGTAGTTGTTAACATATTAAAATCTCTGTAAACACACAATTTAACATGCAAAACAATAGGCTAAACGAAAATCTTTCTTATCTCCTGTAAATTTTCAAAACTAAAGATAAGATATTTGCGAATTAGTTTTCTCTACAAAAGTAATGATATCCCACCAAAAACATAAATGTGAACATGAGCCAAGTTCAATACTAAAATCATGCTCGGCTGTGGGCTTTACCGCAAAAGAATATAGATTTAAATAAGTATGCGAAATTTAAATATATATGAGATATTATAGTCTCCCCCGTGGCGCAGTGGACAGAGCTTTGATCTTCGAAGCCAGAGGTCGCCGGTTCGATTCCCAGCGGGGGAAACATATTTAGGTAGTAGTTATTTAAAAAATAACGACCGTGGTGGCACTACCGCGTTGTCTAAAAGGTGCTGTGAAATGCATAACTGCATGTTTCAGTGCTTGGACAACGTTGACGGAACAGGGGGAACGATGGGTTAAACATCTAATAACCCAACACCCACGGTACTCTGACATTTAGGCATATGCCTTCGTGTGATGTCAAAAAGATTTAAAAAATTTTATAGAAGGTAAGATTTGACCTGGCCAGTTTTTATCACAATTAAAAAAAAAAAATTAATAGGTTTAATAACTTTATGAAATGACTGATATAATGAAAACTAGCCAAGTCTAATTCAACCTACTTTAAATCTTATACATATTTGGATTTTATACAGAAGTTGGCATTCATTTAAATCTTTATTCTTTTTGCGGCGAAACCCACAGCTACGCATAATTCTTGGATTAACCTTGGCTTACCTTTTTACGTTTATGTTTTTGGTGGGATGTACAGGGTGTTTGGTTATATTTGAAACGGGGTTTACACGCTTTATTGTTTGAGATAGAAAAATATTTCAATTACAAAAGTTTTGGGGTTTTATAAGTACCGTCAGGATTTTCTAAAAAATAAACAAATGACAATCGCAAAGTAAACAAATAAGAATTGATTTTGTTATTTTAAATGAAACACCATGTATATTTTACGTTTATTAATAAAAATATGTTTTTATTTATTGTTTATAAAGTTATATAGAACTACTTTAGGTTGTTTAGGTAAAAAAATAATAACAAGAAACATGTAGCTCCATTTTCTGACATGTAAATATTTAGTATTTTAGACAATTTCTTTATTTTAACCAAAACTTATAACATAAAAGCCATATTTAAAGAAACAAATAAATCCAAAGCCGCCCATGTTTGATGGTCTATGAATTAGAGTGGCTGGCTTTTCGAGGATTCAAAGTTATTTTCTGCAATAACTGGTGGTATAAACATATAGATACAATATATACAAAGTATATATTTTTAAAAACAGAAAAAAACCCTTTCCAAGAAACTTAAAATAGACATAGTGTTCCATTTAAAATAACCACGTCGATGTTCATTTGTTTACTTTGCGATTGTCATTTGTTAATTTTTTAGCAAATCCTGGCGGTTCTTATAAAACCCTATAAAGCTTGTATTTAAAATATTTTCTGTCTCAAACAATAAAGCCTGTAAACCCCGTTCAAAATATAAACGAACACCCTGTACTTCTACAAATGTACATAACTTATGAAAGGGATTCCGGGAATTCTATCACCCTTTTCCAGAATTTCAATCTGCAATACCATTAAACCTGTTGCTCCGAATCAAAATAAGCAACATGTTGATAATCCCGCACCTCGATAAACACCCTGTTTGATTTTACCCGACTTCATTAACATTTCTTTCGGTGTACATTCTTGTCCTTGCACCAAGATGCGCTCAATGGAAACCTCTACGTCCTACGCTTTTACACCCTGACTTTACCCGACCATTTCCGAAAGCAAAACATATAACTAAAGGATTTTATGGATCGACGTGAAAACTGCACTGGAAAGCGTTGAATTGAGTTTCCCGGTTGCCTGGAAAACAAGGAAAAGCGGTAAAGTGTTGGTGTGTGAGAGGGAAACGAGTCGGTGCTTTGTTAGAGGGAATTCATTCAGTTTCGTCGAGGTTTGCTTGCGAGAAGACGGTGGTCTTAAGGTAAGTCCAATACTTTTTCGTCGTTTAAATTTAAACTTTTAAAAAATCGGTGCATTATACTTTGGTAAATTATGTGTTTTATATGAATTTTCGTAAATAAATTTGTTGATAGTATTATTTTTAAATTAAAACAATGTTTATTAAAAAACAAAACAACAAAGATTTTCGCTTTTAAACATATTTTAATTGTTAAAATTTTAGTTCATATGTGAAAATGTTGGCGCATCATACATCATAAAATTATGTGATTTATATGTATTTTTATTAATAAATTTTGTATAGAAATCAACTTAAAATAAATCAGTGTTTATTTATAAAGTAACTATCTAAATTTTATTACTAAATATTTTTAGTCGTTTAAATTTTACTGTATCTGCAAAATTTTGATTGATTTATATAAAATTGTATATCATAAATTAATAAATTTTGTGATTTATGAGTATTTTTATAAATACAGCGTGTCTTTAAAAGTTCTTACCAAAGGGAAACTTTTTAAATATTAACTTTACGAAGAATAGTGCCTCTTCATAAAAAGTACTGCTTGATGAGAAAATACATTTCTACAAAAATATATGAAGGTTAGATGTACAGGGTGGCTTAAAAATCACTTGTTACCAAATTGAAATACAGGGTATTTCCTACCTACTGTACGAATCTTTAAGTAATTTCTTATGTAATTTATTAAAGAAAGGTTTTTATAAACATATGTCCGGAGTTGCTTCGTTTCTATGATACAGGGTGGTATTTTTTAAAATTCGATATTTTATAAATATTTTAAATACGAAGTCAGTTACGAAAAAATGTTCAACACTAAAAAGTTTTATTTTTAGTTGCTTCATAGGAATAAAGTATAAAAGTATTTAAAAAGCCAATGGCGTACATTTTATCTCAATGATATTGGCTGTGGTGCCCACTGAGACGCCACTGGACTCAATAAAGTCAATATTGCTATGATTTTATAAGCGCTTTATTACATTAAACAAACGTACCAAATTTTAATCAAATCAGTTTAAGGGTATTTAAGATATTTATAAAATTTCGACTTAAAAAACTTTTACTCAGTATCTTAGAAACGAAGCAACTCTTGACATATATAGGAATTTCTCTTTATAAAATAACAGGAGAAATCATATTTAAAGGTTAGTACCATAGGTAGAAAATACCCTGTATAATAATTTGGAAAAAGTCTTTTTAAGCCACCCTGTACATACAGTTATTTTTGTGAAAATGTATTTTTAATCAAGAAAAACTTTTATAAAAAGCACTTTTTCGAAAAGTTAATAATTAAAAACTTTTCCTTTTATAAGAACATTCGAAAACAAGTTGTACATTTAATTTGAAATTAAAACAATGTATTTTAAAAAAAACTTAAGTTTTATTTTTTTAATAAGTTTAAATTTTAATTGTTAATATTCCAATTTTTTAAGAAAATTTAGGTTTCTTATGAATGTTGCATCATGCACTGTAAAATAATAAAATTTTGTAAATACATCTTATACAAGCCGTTCAGTAATTTACCGGATAAACTCTAGGGAGTAAATCTGCAATAAAAAATAAAGAAACAACCTTATATGAGTATATGTTTTAAACGTCTTACTTTTTGGACTACAGGGTGTTAAAGTTTTATTAAAATAATCATTTTTTATAATAATAATAATTAACAAACCAACAAATATATTTTTAAAAATTGTAACAAAACGTTTTCTATACATTAAAAGACATAGGAGAGGGAGTACAAGAAAAAAAAATTATGTCGTCCGAAAGAGATCTACTGTGAATATTTATTATGAAAGAATGGCACGCCACTGAATTTTCCTTAAATTAATTTTTTTAATTCTCGTAAAGTTTTAAACCAACTTTATTTTCTGACCTTTTTTTAATGCAGGGGTAAAAAAATAAATACAAACCAATTCTTAGCATGGATATCAGTTTTATTTCCTATTTTTTATGAAAGAATGGCACGCCACTGAATTTTCCTTAAATTAATTTTTTTTAATTCTCGTTTAGTTTTAAACCAACTTTATTTTCTGACCTTTTTTTAATGCAGGGGTAAAAAAAAATAAATACAAACCAATTCTTAGCATGGATATCAGTTTTTTTCCTATTTTTTATTGGATAATCCCTCTGTAAAGTTTGTCAGTTAAGCTTTAAATTTTAAATACAAACAATTCTGTTTTTAAAAATAAATATAATTTATTACTTTTAGATGGGGGAGGGAGAATTGATGCTCACAACGGCACATTAAAATATACCATTATAAGAATATTATTCACATTTTTTTTAATTCTAAAAATACGGCAGTGACAGCAATTATTTGGAAGGGTGTCGAAAAAAATGTAAATTGTGGTAACCATGTGAAATTAAAAAGATTGGTTATTTTGTTTTCTTCCGTTAAGTAGTAGTAGCAAGGTAATGCTGGGGAGTAGAAGTATAAGTCAAATTTAAATTCTTTACTGTGTCAATGCACTTTAAAGTAAAATAACCGCAATAAAAAAAAATGGTCCATTTGTTTTAAGAAAAATTAGAAATATTAACAAATTAAAATATATATTGTTACTTCGAAAATTATATAATTTTGCCACGTCCACTCTTAGATGTTAACTTTTATTGAAAAAGTTTTGGTTAGTGCAGAACAAGGCAACAGGATACATTTTTCAATAAAGTAAATAGAGTGTTTTTGTGAGCGTAAAACAAACAAAAAATTGATTCTTGCTTAAAGCATATGGATTTTCGTTAAAATATATTTTAAATTTAAAACAATTTTTTAGAAAGAAATGCAATATTTTTGCTTCAAAAAATTACAATATGTTATTGTAATTTTTAAATTTTATTAAATAAAGTTGTTCTTACTATATATTCTTCCAAACAAGTATATAAATCTGTAAAAAGACACAATTTTTCTTAGAGAAAAAATAATAAAATAAGCAATTTTAAAAAAAACTATTATTACAGGAAAACCAAAATATCTATATATACAGAAAGGCTTTCCTCTCTTGCCCATCGTCGGGCTGTTGAGAATTTATCGCTTTTTATAGGTACTTCCATGGCGTCTGCTCTGAAGAATTGTCCCGTATAGTTCCTTCACTTACGTTTCCCAACAGAGAAACTCGTGGTGCCGCGCGTATGCATCCCTATCGGCGAACTCCACTTTGATCTTCTTTTATACCTAGAATTTCTAGTGAACTACATGCGAGCAAATTTTCAGGGGTGATTTTGCTACAACCCAGATCACATGTGATCTTGAGGTACTGTTCGACAAAGTTTAGGCACTATGCCGTCAAATTTCGCGGTACAGGTGAGTGCACAGGTGAGTTGAGTGCTTGAAAAAGGTACTTTTCGATTGCTATACGCGGCGGCTATTCTCGTTAAAGAGGCAATGGAAAAAAGAAAGCTCTTAAACTCTGTGCCGTCAAAAAATAGCGGTACCTACAGTCAGAAATTTTTTGAAATCGGCAAATTTACCCCCCTCCCCAGTTATTCGAATACTTGACGGCGATGATTCAGTTACTTTTGCATTTCCTTTAAAAGTATAATTCTTATATGCCATCAGAAAAGAGGGTGGTACATGCGGTACAATACCCCCGAGGGTAAATCCGATTTTGATTTGCGATTCTGACCGCATGTACCACCCTTTTCTGACGGCATATATGAATTATACTTTTTAAAGGAAATGCAAAGGTAACTGAATCATCGCCGTCAAGTATTCCGGAAAATAACTGGAGAATATTGCCGATTTCCAAAAATTTTTTCTGACTGTAGGTACCATATTTTTGACGGCACAGAGTTTAAGAGCTTTCTTTTTCCATTGCCTCTTCCAACGAGAATAGTGCCGTCATGTATAAATGTCAAAAGTACCCCCTTTTTTTCTACAATTCAACTCACCTGTGCACTCACCTGTACCGCGGAAATTTGACGGCATAGTGCCTAAGCTTTGTTTCTCGAACAATTCTGGATAAATGTGATTCGTTGTGTATAAAATCACCCCTGAAAATTTGCTCTGGCTTGTAGTCTGGAACTGTGGAACCTACTGCCAGCGAAGGTGTTTCCCAAAATCTTCAAGTTTTAAGTCCCGTGTTAACAAACTCCCTCTTACCTCGCTTAAGACACCCACGGTACGTTAGTATTTAGGCTTTTAGCCTTCGTGGTTTTGTTTAAAGTTAAAAAAATCTTCAACCAAGACAAATAATATTGCTGGTCTTTACTTAATTAAAATACATTTTAATTTGAATAATCGCGTCGAGAAAATAATATCTACAAAATGCAACAGGATTTGTTAAAAGTTAAAAAATCATGTTTACTTGACTGAATATACATATTTTTTTTGCTTGTGCTAAAAGATATTTTAGAATATTATTTACAAATAATAAGAATATATTATTTTCGTTATTATACAACTTACAACGTTCTTTAGCCAAAGCAAACTGTTTTAAAATAAGACATTTTTTTCTTTTTGGGTAAACACAAAGAAATACGAAAAAGTGACCAAAACTAATAAAAATTATCCTTCTTAACCACACTTTTAATAATAGATAGGTATATTTATTATACAGAGAAAATGGTTCTAGATTTTTGGCTCAAGGTTGTATTGTCTCCCATGAGCAGAAGGAGGAATAAACCTTTTTCCATATATAATACACATTTTTTTCTGTGCCAAAAAAAAACGACGACTTAATGTTATAAATGGATATAAATATACGGGTGTTTTAAAACAAAAATTTTTAAAAAGGTAATTTTCCACCAAAAAATAAGAAAAAAACTTCAAATGAACATATGTCCTAAACGTATTAGTTTTTTGAACTACAAGAGTGTTAACATTTTTTAAAATTATGTTTTTAATATAACTTTAATACTCATTCATATATTTTTAAAAAATTGACGCACCTTTTGCTAGAAAACATTTTGGCATACAAGTCATAAATAATTTATACCAGTGTCGTCCATGAGGGTTTAAAGTAAATATTTTTTTAAGAGAAAATAGTACGCCACCACGTTTTCTAGAAAAAAGTCTTTTTTTTAAATCCCTATTTAGTTTAGAACAAATTTGGTCTACCGACTTTTTTTTGTTTGATGTACAGTTTTCCACGTAAATCAATAAAAACCATTCTTTGGCATGGTCAGTTTGTATTCCTAATATAGACATTTAGTAAAAAGCGTGGGGTGCTTAATATATTAAATGTTATAATTATTATATTTGCCAATATCTATGATGGAAAAGTTATGAAAAAATAGTAAAATGCACCCCACGCTTTTTACTATGAAGTGAAAATATTTTTTAATGAAAAATTATTTTTAATTTTTAGTTCGGTTGCATATAAAAGCGTGTTTTTTAGTTTTTAAACTATTAATTATTTTTCATTTTTAGTTCGTTATATTGCACAAAATTCTTAATATAACAGTAAATTAGAACATACTATTTAATTAAGCAGCAAAAGAAAATAACCAGCCCCCTATGAAATGACAATGGTAGCAAATTTTAAAATTTGCAAAAGATTGCAACTCACTAAAAAATTTCTTCTTCATTAAGTAGCAAAAGTTTCAAATTTTGCCAACAGATGGCAATCCAGGCAATGTTTGGACCGTTGCCAACATTTTGCAATCCACTAAAAATTTCTTCTTCATTTAATAGCAAAGTTTGAAATTTTTCCAACAGATGGCATCCTTAGGTGTTGTTTTTATAATATAATGGAATTTTTTTTCCTGGCGATTAAAAAAAAGATAAAGGGATACTGTTTGCAGATTATTGCATTGTCATGGGTCCTTAATACGTGTGCAAAGTTTCAAAGAAATCGAATAGCTGGAAGTTGGTTAAAATTAGGCTCAAAGATTCCGTTACATAGGCAGCCAGATAGATAGTTAAAGAAAAATAAATCTTTGTTATTGATTCTTTAATAGATGAGGAATTTGATCATACCGAGAAATGATTTTTATTTATTTACGCCTGTAACACCGTGCATCAAACAAAAAAGAAGTCCGAAGGCTTAGAATTTGTTCACAACTAAATAGGGAGTTTAAAAAAGATTATTTTTTTCTTAAAAAATATTAACCTTAGACCCCTCTATGGACGACACTAGTCATATTTTTTCTTGTATGTAAAAAATGTCTCCAAAGTGCGTTTCCAAATTTTTTAAAAATATCAGAATGAGTATAAAAGTAAATATAAAAAAAAAAACAATATTTAAAACTATGCCAGTGGATCGAGTGTGTCACTTCAAATTTTACGCCAGTTAGTTTTCCTACTTTAGATGATATTTTTATGATTTTTTAAATAATAGGATGTCGTTTCTCCCATCACAAGAAAAAAATGAGTGTATTATACACAGAAACAATTTTAGATTTTGGCTCTCAGTTTATGGTCTCCCTCCGCTTTGCGTCGGTAGCCAACAAAACCTTAAGCCAAAATCTAAGAACCTTTTCCCTTGTATAAAAAAACTATTTTTAATGAAAATGTGGTAATTGTTTATTTATCGAACGCCACACCGTTTTTAATGATTTTTAGCATACTGTGCTTTTTGGGGCGCTGATTACAAATTTAAAAAGAATTTTTTGTAGGCAGCGTTTTGTTCTCAAGATATCTATCATTAAACTTAAAACGCAAATTTACCCTATTTTACGGTACTCCCCCTTTTTGCAAATAATTTTTAATTTTAAGCTAAACAAGGCACTTAATATTTATTTTTACATCTTAAAGCACATTTTTCCATTTGTTTGACCCTTTTTTTTTGACAAAATTGTAATGCGGATCTAGGGCTACTGTGATTAAAATTATTTAAAGTGAAGCTTTGCAATTTTATAAAGAAAAGGGGTAAAATAATTAGAAAAATGGGTTTTAAGAGTTGAAATACAATATTCATTGCCACTTTAGCAGAAAGCTCAAAAATTGCGTAAAAAGGAGGGGTATATAATGAATTAAGGTTTCTATTTAAGATTCATAATGAATATCTCGAGGACGAAACGTTGCCGATCAAAAATTCTTTCAAATTCATAATCAGTGCTCCAAAAAACCTCCGTGTGCCAAAAATAATTAAAATCGGCGTGGTGTTCGATAAGTAAACAATAAACAAAAATATCACAATAAAATATTACAATAGATTGAATTAAAACTTCCAAAGCAGCCATACAGTTCTAAAAAAAACATACGCATTGCCGTCGGCTTCTTCGGCGGTTCATTAAAAAATACACTCGTTGGAATCACTTCGAAGTTGCCAAAGGCTGTATGGACGGATCGTTTGGTATTTAAATGAACTACGTCACTAAAATATTGAAAGCAGTTAAAATTCTCGACTTTAATTAAGTTTTAACCTCAAAAGACCGAACACTGCAGAATATTGCTTTAAATATTTAAAATTTCGTTACAGCACTTTATAGGTGTCATTTAACTTTGATTTACGTTAAGAATTAAAATGCTTTGGGGAAAGTGTTTCCCAAACCATGTAAAAATTAATTTAGAATATTTGATTAATTTGTTTTTTGTGACAATCCAAGAAGGCTAAAAGCCTAAATACTAACGTATTGTGGTTGTCTTAAGCAAGGTAGAGGGAGTTTGTTGACACGGGACTTATATACTTGAAAATTTGTGGGGGTGGGGAGGTAACACCTCCGTGGGCAGCAGGTTTCACATTTAAGAAACTCAAGGGATAAAACGATAAACAAAGTGGAAAATTCGGGGGAATGCACACTTGTGGCACTACGTTTCTCTGTTGGGGACCGTGATTGACATAAATAAACTGGCCAGATCTTTAAAGCAGAAGCCATGGCAGTACCTATAAAAAAGCGATAAATTACCTACAGCCCGACTACGGGCGAGAGAAGGAAGCCTTTCTGTAAGTGAAGAATCATTAATGAGGCGACTATTTGGTTCTTAATTTTTGTAATTTCTCGCACTAGTGCGGCAAAGTGACATTTTCAGAACTAAAATGCGTACGGAAAAGTGAACTTTTGTGCCCACGAGTAAGAAAAACTTGTACTTCTCCTAACCCCATAATATTTAGTAAAAATTCACACATATGCATTGGTAGTGCTAAACTATAAATTCACCATATATATCAGAAACTGAATCGTCAAACGGCGATCGGTAACAAAAGGTCAATCTATAAATCCAGCTTCAATGGGGTAATAAAAATTATAACTTAAGTATAAAAATTAAAGAAACATAATTTAATATTTCGCTACCAATCACCGGTTATTAACAAATCATTTTGGTAGCTGCTACTTGCGCCTGACGATAGCAGTGAAAAAATCACTCTTTAATATTCGCAGTTCGCAGAGGTGGCGCTGCCCGTAACCACAACATTAAACGGCGACTGCGATCGCTGGACGGTGATTGTGATTGCGATTCAGTGATTCTAACCTCTTTCGTTTATGTTTATGGTGATTATGCATGTTTACGTTAGTGAAACGGGATGCGAATTGGCTTGCTTACCGGATGAAAACTATTTTTTTATCAATTTGATTTGTTAATAAATCTATCGCGAATGGGTTGCCTAAAAAATATGATCAAAGCTATAAATGTTTATAAAAAAATTAAGATATTTGATATACTTCGTGTAATGTCCGTTTTTTTATATACATTTACTTATATGCTAATGCAAATCAATAATTAAATTATATGTATATTAAATGACAGAATGTATTTAAAAATGATATATTTTTTCTTCATTCAATTTTAACAAGGTTAACTATGACTTTATTTATGAAAATTTAGCATGTTTCCGTAAAGAGTGATAATATCACAGTTTTCAGTAGCAGCTACTTTTAGATAGCAGTAGCAGCGATCACCGATATCAAAATCACTGTTAGCCCACCGCTACTAGGTTATAGCCCGTACTAATAAAATTGGATATTTTATATGTGATTTTATAGTTAAGCAGCGGTAGGATATTAAATCTTGCACGTTTGAAAATTTGAAGGACGACGCAAGGGTAATCAATTTGAATATGACAGACATATTCTGTTTAAGGATAAGTATGCAGCAAAAATGATACACAGTGTTTAAAAAGTAACGTAACGGTTAAATATCTGACCAAGGCGATTTATAATAGGGTAGATAATAAATGTGAATTTACTCGAGCTTTATAAAAACCTATTGGGCTGCATAAGCTTAGATGATAAGAAGAAGACAAATGTTATATAATGTATAACTCTTTTCATCTGAATGGGTGACGAATTATGGATTTTCAACACGTCAAAAAATACTGCTATTATATTACTGGCTAGTGGAAATCGTTTCGATCGTATCGGATTATATAGAGTAAGGTTGCTTTATCGTACAAGCGCTTAAGTCGTCCTCTAGTTTTATTTCCTTTATTTTTTATAACTAGTCACATCTAGAATAACAATTCAGGAACAATTATTGCAAGTAAACAAACAAAAGGGGCTAGCCAACCGTTGCTTCCAACGAAAAAATATTTAGGAAAGATCAGGTATTTATTGCCGTTCTTATTAACATTTTTGGTTTAAACGTAAGCTATTTTTATGGAGAAGTATGGAGTAAATATAATTTTTTATATATTTGTACCATAACAATTGCTTCCATTGTTGGACAGTCCAAGAAAGATGCTGCCTTACAAATTCCAAACGACTTCGATTCGTTTCTGATACAAGTGATTTCTCTCTTGGAACCCTTCCAAAAAGATCTGCTTCGTGTAAACGGTTACGAACGCTTCTTAAGCTGAATTGCTATGGATTTTCTACAAAAACTTCTTTCCATATGTCTACAGCTGCTTTATGTGGGTCAGTTTTTAAAAGGCGATCGATACGACGATCTGTTTCTGCACTAGTTTTTCTAGAACGTCTCCAAACGACACAAATTATTTTGAATATGATAAAAAAATTATGAAAGTCTTATTGTCTAAGTCGTACCTGTAGACAATTCCTGAATAATGCCAGTATTTATCGTTAATAGGTTTTTTGATAAGTATAAAAAAATAATAAATAAACACAAATTTAGTACTGACCAAAGATACGACGTAGATAAAACTGCTTTATCCACAATTTTAAAACCTTTTAAAGTTATTGCTCAAAAAGGCAAAATATCAAGTTGGAACTATCACAAGTGTAGAAAGGGGTCTAAGTACCACTTTCCTATGTGTCATAAATGCAGCAGATAAATATATACCACGTATGTTGATATTTAGCAGTGTTTTGGTCTTATGACATTAATATGATTGTATAGATTATGATGCCCTATCTGACATTTTATTCTAAGTACGACTTAAGATATGGCAGTTACGAGTTAGGAGACCAGGTGCCTTAGTCATACTGAAGGTACCTTTTGAAAAACCATTATATAAATGTTAGATATATAAATGTGTTATATAAAACAAATTATTTTATTTCGTAAAGGTTGTATTAAAGTTAAATAAATAAACTTTGTGATAACCCAAAAAAAGTGTTTAATATCACATAGGCCCAAAGTTATTGCAATTCTTTCTTATGGGGTACGACTTGCGCAACCTTACCTTATTTTTCGTTTTTTTTTTAATATTTTCTTCAAAATGAAAAAAAATAGCCCACCTCGAAAATGTCCACATTACGATTTTTTTTTCAACTTTGTAGCCCTTCGCTTTCTTTATATCACCCTTAAATTGTCAGATTAGTTGAATATACACTCTTTAGCATGTAATTAACTCACCCTATCTTAGTCTGACCGGCATCAAAAATTTTAATGGATATACATCGTGTCTACTTAAGTTCGCATCATATAGAAAACTTTTTTATTATTAATTTTACGAAAAAAGTTATCCTTTATAAGACGTTCTGCAGGGTCTAAAACCTAAAATGGAATATTAAGATATTTTTTTTGCAGTGGTATACGACAAATATCAAAAAATATGAATTTTGCTGAAGAGGAAAGTACCCTTATTATTCATAATATCGAAAAAAATTTTGGAAAAGGATTAAAAATACGTTTCAAATATGCAAACTAGTTTATTTTCAAATAACACTTTTTTCTTCATTTTTTTATGTGTTTAGGGTAAAAATTTAAGTTTAAACAATCGTGCAATCTTATTTCGAAATGTAATATGTACAGAAAGCTTTCAAATTCAATCAAAATAGCAAAAAGTCACAGAATCGCTCGTTATCACAGAAAAAATTGTTAAAGAAAGTGATATCTTAAAAATAAACCAAATTGCATCTTTAAAAGGTATTTTTAATCCTAAACATCTATTTCCTAAAAAATTCGATATGAAAAATAAGGGTATTTTTCCCTTGAGCAAAATTCATATTTTTGGACATACCTCGTATACCACTGCAAAAAATTAACATCTGATGATTGCATTTTAGGTTTTAGATCAAGCAGAACTATTTATAAAGAATAACTTATTTTCATAAAATTATAAATAAAAAAGTTTTCCATATGGTACGAACTTAAGTAGACACGCTGTATATATATTTGTTTTTTACCATCGGCCCTGTATACGGGGCCATTTGGTGGAGATATTTAACCGGAGGTATCCTCGGGTATATTAATCTGCCGGGCTGTAGTAAATCCCGAAATCCCCTCTTGACTCCCCTACCATACAAATTAAAGAAACTATAATATGTTATTTTATTTTTTTGTTAAAGAAAGTTTTTCTTTAACAAAAAAAAAAAAGGAAAAAACGACCTTTTTTAAGTAACCCTATCAAAATTATTTTTATTTTATTAAAAGAGGCCAGTTTTTGTATATTTTCAAGCCTCTACAAAAATTAATTTCGTCTTGGAAAAACTAAGGTAATGGTCCTAACTAATAAAAACGGATATTTTATAGGTGATTTTATGGTAACGCAGCGGTAGGATATTAAAACTCGCACTTCTGAATATTTGAAGCACCACCTTCTAGATGTTTTGAATAATTGTATTATTTTATCCGTTAGTACAATTCTAACATCTAGAAGGCGAATGATTTGAAGGATAACGCAAGGGTAACCAATTCAATTTTGACTAATATGTTTAAAGATGAGTATGCAGCATTTATTAATATACAGTGTTTTAAAAAAGTAACGTGACGGTTAAAAGTATTTCCTTGGTGATTTACAAAAAAAAGTTAACAAAAATTGCATAATATTTTTAGCACTATCGTTTTGCTAAGACTATTTATATACGGGTTGTATCATTTAGTCGTAATAACCTAAATACCTGATATGGATGGCCCTATTTTTGGAGCTATTAAAGTTAGTAATAGTTAATGTGGTACTTAAATTTTTATGTGAATTTGGTGAATAAAAAGTTTTTTTAATAAAATACCCTTTATGTTTTATCTCTTTTAAAAATATTTTTTAAAATCCCAGGTTAGGTACGAATTAAAGTTAAAAAATAAGTAAGCAATTATTTTACCACGTTTAGGACTATAAAGATTTTTCTTATTTTCTGTTGTAGAATCGCGTAAAGTTTGTTGGTTTGATTGAAATTAATGAAAACTTTGATGTCTATTGGTGCCTAAACGGTGAGGTTTATCGACTTTAATAAAGAGTACCTTTTTTTATCTTTTGATTGTCTATAAAATGGCGCCCCAGCTTTGCGATATCTGTTAAAATAAAAAAGTTATGATGAAAATAAATTTTAAGTTTTAGGTAAAGTGCCCTCTGGCGGTATTTAAAAAAGTACTTTTGTCTTAAAATTTAAGAATCAGCAAATCTCGATTTGTGTGCCAAATATCAACTGGATTGGTTAAAAAATCACTGCAATATGACCAAAAAACCAAAATCAAAATTAAACTTTGACGGCTTGTAACTCAAAAACGAATGACATTTTGAAAAAAAATTATATGAAGCTCTACCCTTATTTTGTCAAGTAAAATATCCCCCTTAAGTTTCGTGATTGATTTTTGAATCACCCTGTATATCGGACCGATTAGAGCTTGCGTTTAGAAATTATCACGGTGAACGTCGTTATCCGCTGGGCGGGGCTTCTCGGACCCCCATTCGATCTACAGGTTTAAAATGTTAGTCGTTTAGAAAAAGCAAGGTAAAGAAGTTTAACAAAAACTTTTTAAAAATACAGGCAACCTTATTTCAGGTAAAATCTTAAAGGATACTCAAAGAGGGTAAAAAGTAATTTTGTTTGACAGCAAGAGATAAAGGAAGTAACTTTCTACTACAGATAGTTCCTCGGGCGGCCTTAAGGGCTTAGATTTTGTATAAAGAAATAACTTCTTGTTTGGGAAATTGGAGGTCTTAGCTGTAAAAGTTTTCAGAGGAAATTAAAGAAATAAATAAATGAGCGGTTGTACCCAATATTTGTTTTTAATATACAGAATCTCTGAAAAATACGTGTACAGGATCGTGCAACTAGAACTGAACAAGGATAAATTTTTGGTGTACCATGAGTGTGAGCATGAGGTAAATAAACCTTCTTATATAAAAACATTTACTTCAATGTAGCTTAAAAAGAAGAAGATTTATGTCATCGTTTTTTTTAGTTTTTGTTTTAAAATCGTCTAGAGATTCTTACTTTTTAAGATCAGCATCTTGTTCATAAACACCGTGTATAGTTTAAAAGTAACCATACAGGAAGATAATTTATTATATTTATCAATCTCAAAAACGGCTATTTAAATTAACATGTACCACGTATACTTTTTTAAGGCAGAAGATTTTGAAAAATAGGAATTTTTATATAACACTTAAACATATTGTGGCTTAAAAAAGTTATTTTGGTCTAAAATCCGAATAGGAAGCAACCTTTACCTATTTGTTTATCAGATAACAGCTGTTTTATATTATAGATAGTATTAAAACAAAGGTATTTCTACAGAATTACTAAAATATTAGGGTGGCTATGACCAACTAGAAAAAGTAATTGAAGATATGTTCTTTAGTTCGGCGGATTCATTTAATATTTAAAATACAAAACACTATCAGATCTCAATTAACAAAAACAAAACCATTTAACTTAAATGAAAATACAAAAAATGTCATTTATAAAATACCTTGTGAATGCAATAAGTTTTATATAGGTGAAACTTGTAGACCATTAGCCAAACGCATAAAAGAACACAGATGATACATTAAAAACACAGAATTTCATAAATCAAAAATCTGCTAACACGCATTTGATAACAATCATAGAATAATTTGGGATGCTTCGAGCATTTTAGCAATGGAAACTTGTTCAAAAAAACGCAAAATCAAAGAAAGTGCGTATATATTATTAAATAAAAATAATTGTGTAGCATCAATTTCAGTTGATTTAAATAACACTTGGTTGCCTTTGCTTGATACTGAAGTATCTTCAGGAAGACTAAAAATTAACTAGCTATTTACCTTTTTTGTAAAATAAACAGTCAATACACCAGCAACCAGTTATCTATGTCACTATGACACTATAATCAAACAAACATATTTTGACATTTAATGTCAAAGATTTCAGAATATCCTAAAAAAATACAAATTTTAAATTTTAAAACCTTAATAATAGTAAATTTTTATTTTTATTATTTTTATTCCATTTATCTTGACAACGGTGGCAGATTTGCCACCGAAACGTCGATTTTTAATTATCTTTTTACTTGTTAAATTTTTTTGGTTTTTTAGTACTTTTAATTTTATTTTGGCGTGTACCCAAATAAATACCATCCATTAGAAAAAGTAAGTTTTAACATTTTTGAGCCGCCATGTATGCAATTTCATTGTATTTTAATTCTACATGACAGTACTAACATCGGTTATTTTTTTCTTTTATTTTACAATTAAAGCTATTGGATTTTTTTATATTTCAAACTTTAGAAACATTTTTGGTACATTCTGTATTATTTAAAAATATATGTAATAATATTTAGCTATATTATGCATTCAAAAAGGTAGGGCTTGTCTTAAACAAAGTGTGTCAAAAAGTTTGAGGGCATTTTTTAAAAATTTAATATAGCTTTGACAATAAGTTTTTAGGCAACCCTATAGCGGTACCTTTGTTTAAATTCTATCCTAAATAATATAAAACAGTTTTTATCCGGTAGAGAGATGGGTAATGGTCATCTCCCATTCGGATCTCGTATAGTAAGAACATTTTAAAAGCGCAAATTCGGTACCCTTTGAAAATAATACAAAAATATACAACATTTAATCTACCTAGTTTATTATTAGCCTTGTTTACTAAAAAAGTAAAAGAGTTTAAATAATAAGAGCTATTATTGTGTTTCCGATGCAGTCTCGCGAAGTCTCGCTACTTCTGTCAAAGATTTTTTTACCTTTTTCTTTATCAGTTTTTGTACTTACAATTGCCTTCCTACTTTTGCTACTTCTGAGTGTAAGGACAGATACAAGATTTATTTTATAATTTACAAGGATTTCCATTTTAAAATTTAATATGTTTTGTCCTACACTGTATATCCTAAAAGATAAAAGCATTCTGATGAAAGATATGAAATCTACCCAACAAAACAGTGTTTTTTATTTATTTTATACGTTAAAAAATAAAAAGTTGGGAAGATGTATCTCTATTACGCTTCTAAGAATAATTTAAAATTATTTTTCAGATTTGAATGGTCATATTTCCGAAACTAATTGAGATAGACACATCAAATTAGTATTTTTTAAAGCATTTTAAAAGTTTTTTTAGTGGTGATATAATATTCAGGGTATTCCATTTTAAAAAATCATACCTATTGTCGTACCCTGTATATCATATGAGATAATAATCATCGGATTACTGATTAGAATACTACCGAATTAACCAAACATTTTAGTTTATTTTGTACAATAAAAAATAATAATGTTAAGGGGGTGTAAATTTATAATAATATATAAGAAGTTTTAGGTTCCCAAAAGCATTTGTAATAATTTATAATATTTTTCCAGTAAAAAGCACCTCATTTTAAGTTAGATTAATAAGTTTCAGAATTTTGACCAAAAAAATAATTTCTATCCCATAGTGCGATGACCAGCTGCATCAACCGGCATATCATAAAAGAAATATAGCAAAGGCGGCCGCGAAGACAAGCATGCCGATTTATTTGCTTTAAACTTTTTGTGATTTTTTTCTTATCAAAGAGCACCGAATTTACATTTTTAAACTGTTTCTTCTATACTATTTTATTTAACATCTGTGGATGAAACCGCAGGTTGCCATCCTCTAAGTTGTACAATAAAATCAAAAGCAGTTTTTATTTTTTTTTAATTCTAGCTAAATATTATCACCACACACTAATTATTAAAAACTTATTTATTAAAAATTAAAACCAAATTATTTTTTTAACACTACAGATAAATTGGATTAAAGTGTCAAATTTTAGCCTTAGGAATTTCTAGTAGTATTTTTTACACACTTGGTATAAATATTTAAAAATAAGTAAACAACATTTTTTTCTTTTTTATAGCTTGTATGTCGCTTGTATGTAAATGCTTTTTCATGTATGTTGACATATATAGAATAATTTCATTTCAAAGGTATGGGAATAATAAAAAGCAATTTTTGAGTAAAGGAAGTTCCTTTTATTATTCTCTTTATAAAAATATATTTACATAAAAGAATATAAAATACATCCCGAGGGAAAAAAATTGTTTATTTTGTTTCTTTTACGTTAGTACCCAATATACGAGTAGTGAAAACGTATTTTCTGGTTAGTTCTGGTTAGTAACATACATACATAAAATGCAAAAACCTAAATAAATGGTATGGTTTTCATTTAAATAAAATAAAATAGAAATATAATAACAATAATAATATTACATGGGTCACAAACAATACATGTGAATCATGCCACCAAAAATAATGACAAAATATCATTAAATATAATAAGACTAAGTTGATAAAATGTGCGTGCCGATAAAACTTGAAAAATAGTCCCGATACGATAAAGCGACTTATATAGTGTGATAGCCCTTTATCCCTCCCCGAACAAGAAAGTTCCCGTTTTACCCTAAAGGGCGTATTTTTTAAAGATATAAGGACTCTTCCAACCCTTCAACTTGGAAATTAAGTGTAGTGGCGCCATCTGTTGTCGAGTATTTGAACTTCATTCAGAACAACGGTTATTTGGGTCTCATGTCAACTCCCGAGCGAAGCCGGGAATCATAACTAGTATATAATAAAACTAAGTTGATAAAATGTGCGTGCCGATAAAACTTGAAAAATAGTCCCGATACGATAAAGCGACTTATATAGTGCGATAGGACTCTTCCAACCCTTCAACTTGGAAATTAAGTGTAGTGGCGCCATCTGTTGTCGAGTATTTGAACTTCATTCAGAATAACGGTTATTTGGGTCTCATATCAACTCCCGAGCGAAGCCGGGAATCATAGCTAGTATTAAATAAAGTAGCATCATTACTAATTCGTAAGTAATATTTAAAAAGAAGTAAACAAAATGATAAAATATTATTCACTTTTAAATATTACAGTTAGGTTGCAAAGACCGTATTAAACTTGACAAGAACGAAAAACTTAGGTTTTAATTCGGCTTGAGTTTTATTCGGCAGAACTTTCCTATTTTTTTCTCAATTTACACCGCTTTTATCAGTTTAATTATTTTTCAACCTTGGCAAAATTAGAACAGATCTGTGAAATAAGCCTACAGGGAAAACCACGGTAAAATAATGCGCTAAATACACATTCAATACACTATCACAAAGGTGGCGTAAATACGCGTGCACATTATAACGATTATAACTCTTTTAATTTTTTAAATCGTTATATCTCAAATCGGTGGCTTTTGGGACAAAAAGTATAAAAACATTTTTTAGACAAATACTTGGTTTACAAATTTTATTTCAGCTAATTTTATGGTTAAATCAACCGTTTCGCTAAAAATTGCAAAAAACCCGTTTTTGTGACCTTTGAATCCTACTAAACTGGTCACAGAATTAATCGGCACAGTAAATTTTTTGTCCATTTTCAATAAGCTGTAACTTCGAAACAACTAAACGGATTTGGTCATTTTGTTTTACGTTTTGAAGATCAACTCTTATACTTTCGACTGCTTTTTGCCGATTTTTTGTAAGCTAAGATTTTCTATAATATACAGGGCACGGAAAAACGTGTTGCAGATTTGCAAAGTTTCATCATACTCCCATTTTGCTAAAACATTTTTTTCACTAAAATTATAATTTGCGACTATAGCTAGGACTAATATCTCGGGGCGTATTTGGTATTTTTTTAATAAGTCTTCTGAAACAAAAGATAATCGATTTCTATTTAAACTCGTATTCTTTAAAGTTCTTTGAGAACTTTCTGAACATAACTTAATTACCTTGAAAAATTCGGATAAACACTTTTCCGATACATAAAAAAATATGGTTTAACTTTTACAGAAACATACAGGGTCTCTCATAAATACCATAAAAAATTAAATAATTTAATTCTTTTGATAAAGCAGAATTAACAACTGATCAACGTAAAAAATCTACTAATGCCATGGAAACGAAACATGTATATTTAGCTAGGACTAGCACGTCGGGACGTATTTGGGATAGATTGTTCAGTACTTCGTAGGACCACCTCGTACACGCAATACTTCAGCTGTCCTTCTCGGCATACTATCCACCAAGTTTCTAATAAAGTTTTGGGGAATAGCTTCCCATTCTTCTCTAACTGCAACCGCCAATTCATCCAGATTTGCAAAAAGCAGTCGAAAGTATAAGAGTTGATCTTCAAAACGTAAAAAAAATGACCAAATCCGTTTAGTTGTTTCGAAGTTGCAGCTTATTGAAAATCGACAAAAAATTTACTGTGCCGATTAATTCTGTGACCAGTTTATTTTTCTTTCTCGTGTTGGATTATTAAGGAAATTTTACATTTTATTTATAATAGTGTTTTAGACTGTCCTAAAAATTTTCAGCAGGTTGCAAATTTTTGTAAAAAGTGCCTTTTTATAAAAAGTCCTGCTAAACAAAATACATTTCCACAAAAATAACTAATGTTGGATGTACAGGGTGGCTTAATGAAGACTTTTTTCAAATTAATATACAGCGTATTTCCAAAATATGGTACAAAACTTTAAAGGGTGATTTTTTATATCATTTCATGAAGAAAATTTCCCATAAACATCCAAAGTGGCTTCGTTTCTGAGATACAGGGAATTAAAACTTCTAAAGAAGCCGGTATTTTTTAAATATTTTAAATACCCTTTAACCGATTTGGTTAAAATTTTGTACATTTATTTGGGTAATTTTCTAGAAACCTGCGGCAACTCCGATTTTAACGAAATTTGGTATACGCTTTTGGAGCGCTGATCACGAATCTGAAAGAATTTTTTGGCGAAAACGTTTCGTTCTCGAGATATTCATCATCACAGTTCAAATTTGAATTAAGCTTATTTTCACTATATTCCCCCTTCTTTTTGCACACAATTCTTGATTTAAAGCTAAAGTGTCACACAATATTTGATTTTTACCTTTTAAAACCCCGTTTTTCTACGTTTTTACATTATTTTTGCATTAAATTGCGTGGCTTTTCTTTGATAATGCGGCAACTATACATACACAGAGGACTTCATGGCACACTGGGATTGAAATGATTCAAAGTATAGCTATGCAATTTAATGCAAAAATAATGTAAAATACGTAAAAACAGGGTTTTAGAAGGTAAAAATCAAATATTGTGTGACACTTCTGCTTTAAATCAAGAATTGTGTGCAAAAGAAGGGGAATATTGTAAAAATAGGATTAGTTTAAATTTTAAGTCTGATGATGAATATCTTAAGAACGAAACGTTTCCGCCAAAAAATTCTTTCAAATTCGTGATCAGCGCCCCAAACCCCCTTATACCAAATTTCGTCAAAATCGGAGTTGCCGCAGGTTTCTAGAAACTTACCATTTAATGTATTAAAGCGCTTGTAAAGCTCTTACCAAATTGACTTTACTGAGTTCAGTGGTGTCTCAGTGGGCACCACAGTCAATATTATTAAGAGAAAATGTACGCTACTGGCTCTTTATGTAGTTTTTTTCGAATGAAGCAACTAAAAACACAACATTTTAGTGTCGTACATTTTTTTGGTATCTGACTTTGTATTAAAGATATTTATAAAACATCGACTTAAAAAAACGTCCTGTATCTCAGGCACAAGGCAACTCTGGACATACGCTTATAAAAACTTTTTTCATAAAATGACATAAGAAATCACTATTTAAAGTTTCGTACCGTAGTTAGGTAATACCTTGTATTTCAATTTAAAAACACGTCTTTTTAGGCCACCCTGTACATTAAACATACAAATAATTTCGTGGGAATGAACTTTCATATTAAGCTGGACTTTTTATGAAAAGTTAAACATTTAAAAGTTTCTTATTTGGTAAGAACTTTCGAAGACACGCTGTATAAAGTCAGTGAACTTTGAATTTTCTGCTTCATCATCATTTATTTGACAGTGTCACTCCTATTTTTATTTTTTTACCCACAACAAAGAAATTGTTGGAAAAACAAGTCATACCCCAAAGAAAACCTTTTACTTTATTAATTGGCTATCAGACAATAACATCTATTCATTTATTTCCATCAAAATGTCTGACATTTTGATGTTACATTGTCTTTGATCCATTATATTGCAGTCACGCAATAATTTTTGTGTTTTTTATTTTGTAACTGTAGTAACTACACCTAATAGTAATTTAGAAAAAGACAAGGTCGATAGTAGAGGAAAGTGACCAAATATGGAATACCATTTTGTTTTTTACACATAATTTGCATAAACATTATAAATTAAAAAACTTTTTGTAGTAATTATTAACAATTATACAGGGTGGGCCACCATATTCGACACGGTCTGTAGCTAGATAACCATGGGGTTTTAAAAATAAAGTAAATACAGGAACATACCTATATAGGTCGGATAAGGCCACAGCATAAAATTATTTTACTTTATACAGGATGTCGCAAAAAGTGTAACGTATCAAAGTTATATTTTTTTAAATTGAACACTCTATATTTTATGACGGTTTTAAATTCTACTTTAAAAAATAGCTCAAATTTGTTTTTAGTACTAAGTGTCTAATTTCATTCGTTTTTGTGATATTTGATTTTTTTGAAAAATGCAGAGGTAAAATTAGATTGAATTTACTTTAGCACTTTTAACACTTTAAACTTTAAAATATGTAACAAAATTAGAAAAACTCTGCCATGTCATACGTAGGTCAAATCAAGATTAAATATTGTACAGGGTGATCAAAAAATAATTTCAATTTTTCATAAAATCAAATAGCCATATCTCTCTTATTTTAAATGAAACACTCTGTATTTTTTTACGTCACATGATGACAAATCTTGCTTTTTCAAATGGTGTATAGGTTGCTTATACCTATCTTTTGTGCCTTTTAGTAAAATCTGTTTTTACAAATTTTTAGTCCAAATGTTTATTTAAATTGAAGTTGGCTGTGACCTAGCAGCTATTAATATTTTTCTTAAGAAAATAACAACGACCATTTATTGATTACCAGTGTTTTAGTCAGTTTAAAAGAAATTTTAATGATTTTAAATAAAAACCCTTCTTGTAAAACAACAAGATGATATAATACTGGTAGGATGTGAAAAAAATGGTTTACTTTAGTCTAGAGTTAATCCTGAAAAATATTCCCGGAGAAACCATCTGATAACCTTAATAGTTGCTTTAAAAAATTTAACACAGTGATTAAGGATAATGAAAGAAACGAGTTATAGGTCACAGAATCTCGTCATAGCTGACCAGAGGCGTTATTAGGATTGTTTAAAAGCACAATCATTACCACATTCAGTTGAAATAAGTGTTATTGGAAGTAGCATTATAAGCAACTAATGATTTTTTTCTGTGATTTTTAAAAAGTGGCAAATAATACAAAATCTTTTAATTTTGTGTTTTTTCCAACAAATTTACATTTTGCAATAACGGCTTAGTAAATAGGCATAGCTATTTCACAGCCTACTTACATTTAAATAGACATTTGGAATAAAAATATGTTAAAACGGAATTTACTTAAAAGTATAAAAATATAGGTATAGGCAATCTATACACCATTTGAAAGAGCATTTGGTTTGTCATCATGTGGTGTAAAAAATACAGGGTGTTCCATTTAAAATAGGAGAGATATTGCTATTTGACTTTCTACAAAATTGAAATTAATTTTTTGATCACCCTGTATAATCTATGATCTCGATATGACCTACGTATGATAAGGCAGACTTTTCCTTAGTCTTGTAACAAATTTTAAAGTTTAAGGAGTTTATATTGTTAAAATTAAATTAATTTAATTGCACCCTGCATTTTGAAAAAAATCAAATATCACAAAAATGAATAAAATTAGACACTTAACAAACTTAAATTATTTTTTATGTAAAATCTAAAACCGTCATAAAATATAGGGTGTTCTATTTAAAAAATATAACTTTGATACGTCACAGTTTTTTGAGACATCCTGTATAGAGTTAAATAATTTTATACTTTGGCCTTATCCGACCTGTATATGTTTCAGTATTTACTTTTATTTTAAAACCCCATGGTTATCCAGCTACAGACCGTGTCGAATAGGGTGGGCCACCCTGTATATTTGTCTTTAACTTGTAAAAATTGTAAGTTACATTGATTAATTTTAATAAAGATTTTTAGAAAAACTAAAAAATGATAAAGGTAGCCAAATATGAAATAGGTACCCAAATATGGAATACCATAAACACCATTAAACGGTAAACTTATTTAGCAAAAACTCTTTGAAAGGTTTGGTATAACATGGAAAGCAGCAAAAATAATTTGAAAAAATCACAGATCCAGGAGTCAAACTAGATCCAGATCTAGCGCAAATTATTGTGCCCAGAGCCCACACCAACGCTGTGGGTATCTTTAGCGAGGTTGACACGGGACTTAAATACGAGGGGGAAGAAAATACCCTTGCGGGCAGCAGATTTCACCATCTAGATACACTAGGGATAAAACAATGAACTACGTGGGCAGTTTGGGGCCTGTCCAGTTAGACCGTATAGGGATGCATACGTGCGGTACCACGAGTTTCTCTATTGGAAACCGCCGTAAGTGGAGATACTGGACAATTCCTCAGAGCAGAAGTCATAAAAGCGATAAATCCACCACAGGCCGACGATGAGCGAACGAAAGAAGCCTCCTCTGTAAGCGAAGATTCATTTATGAGACAAACAGCCCTTTTGACTTGATTTTTATCTTCTGATTCTTTTCTTACTCAATGAGAAGCTTTTTAAATGATCAAAGACAATATGGAATAGTCCATATTTGTGTACTATGATCTGTCCATATTTGGAATTTCCGACGACTTTAAACTAATTTTTATATTCTTTTATTTCGGAAGTAATAAAATCAAATACCGTTAAAACCTACACACAGAAAAAAAAATGTCTTGTTTTTAAGCAAATTCAAGGTTTTAAAAATATGCATTTTTTTGAATAGTTGTGCTTTTAGACCAAGATTTATTTCTTACTTTAAAATAATATTGGCTCTTAAACTGCGAAAAAGAATACTTTAATTTATGTTTTTAATGTAAAAGAAATTCTTTAAATTAAAATATTCTTAGTATTATTTTAAGAATATCAGAATAAGCTCTTTAATATCTTAAATATAAGTTTTAGGATTTTAAACAAAAGAAATATTAAATGTTTCTATCAAAATATTAATGAATTTTCTTTAAAATAATAGGTTCTTATTTTAAGAACCTATACCAAAATCTTTAACCTTTATTTCAACAAACCTGTTTCTTTAATATAAGTATTCACTGAATTATGCTTTTTAGTACGGTATCAACGGTACGATTATATCCTACCCTCGAACAACGAAAGTTTTTTTTTATAAGAGACACTTGTTATTCGTATTATTCAACTTGGACCCGGGACAGCCAGTTTGATAAGTCCTATGAGGTTCGGCAAAACGCATCATCGATGGAGAAGAGAGGTCTCGGTAAATGACATGATAAGCAGGAATTCCTCTCTTAACTATCAAAAAGAGAACTAGTTGTTTATTTAATATAATTATCTTAATTGAATTAAATATTATTTCAGTCTGTGGTATTTAGTATCTTGTCTTAAAGAAAGAATCTCTCAGTGGAAAAGCGCTCGATGTTTTTAACGGAATACATCGTTCTTTAATGTAGACCCCTTGGGGTCACTAAATAAAATAAGGTTATTTTTATTACAAAAGCGCCTTCTTTTGAATTTAGTACGCAAAGCTGAAAACATATTTTTTTCTGTTTGAGATCCTATTTCTTTAACACATATGAAAGTCACAATTCTCTCAAATTAAATCTAAGGCTTTTGTTTTAAGATATCTTTTTTTCAGTGTACAACAGAATATCTGAACTATCTCTAAAAATTATAAGAACCGTATTTCGTGCACTTCTTGTATAAAAATACGTATTTTTTAATTATAAAGACATTAAAGAAATGCATATCTAGCATATTTTTCAATGTCACAAGATATATTTTTTTATAAAATCCTATCATAATTTTTGTTTATATGATACACATTTATTCTTATTGACATAAAATATTTTATGTAAATTTATACAAAATAGCTTTTTTCTACTCCTACATTAGCTATCACAAAAAATATTTCAAAGTTTATTATATCCCTTAGGATATATTTTATTTTCTTGTGTGTAAACATGTTTTCATAAAGAGAATAAGTTTGACAAGTTGAAAGAATTTTTTTACTCGAAAATTTACTTTCTTAAAAGTTTTTATTAATCCATGCCTCTAAATTAAAAATATACATATATGTAAATATTTATATATCTGATAAAAAACATATTTTCGAAAAAGTTGTAAAACAAGAAATATATACCTAATAAATCCAAATTAAAAAAATATATATTTATATCTTTGGACTAACCATAAACAGGCATACAAAACTCTTAATATAATATAATAAAAATGTGTCATGTACTCACATTTTAAAAAATAAAAATTTACTGAAAAGCCGAAATTAAAAATGGCACTGTAACCTAATGCCATAAGCCACACAAAAAAATAATACTTATAGTCCAACTTTGACTAGTTTATTATTAATATGGCTCTTATACCTTTTAAAAAGGCTAAAGTCAAAAATATAATCAAATAACAAGGAACTATGCCTTTTAAGTATTTACTGGCTTTATTGCTAAACATTTGTATGTATAATTTAAGCAAAATATTGTTTGGCTTTTCTCCGGAATACTAATGGTGTTCATCGAATTTGTAACAGCCTGTATATTATAAAGAGTTTCCCTTGCAGTAATATATTAAAAATAAGGATAACTTTAAAAGAAATAAATAGGTAATGAATTATTTATATTAAAATATTAATTTAAATTTAGGTTAAATAAAAATTAGAAAACCTACATAAATTAGGTTGCAATCGCTAAACATAGGTTCAAGGACTTCCAGTCAAAATTATTTTATAATAATCCAATCATAAAATAAGTCCTTAATTAGGCTGCCAGACGTGAACTGATTCCTTGGACGCGCCTCAAAAATGTAAAAAGAAATCAGTTAACGTCTGGCAGCCTCCTTAAGAACTTATTTTATGATAAGATTATTATAAAATAATTCGACGGGAAGCCCTTAAATCTATGTTTAGCAGTCGCAACCTATTTTATGTAAGTTTTTAAATTTTTTTCATAACCTTAATAAAAATAATTATTTTATATAAAGTTCATTATTAACTTATTTTTTTAAGTAATTCTGTTTTTTATTATATTATTGCAAAACCAGAATACCTGTTCATATGATATAAAAAGTCTAAGTTTCTTAAAAGATTTAGTAAATATCCTTTTTCTGGGTAAATGCCAAATAATATTTTTTTTTAATGTATTGTCCCAAAAAACAATAAACTATAAAAATAAAAATAAATTTACATCAAAAGTTATATTCATATAAATTTATTTTAACTTTTTATAGTTTGGTTTTTGTCACCGCTTCATATGTACGGAATATGTATAAAAAAGAACAACAAAACTCAATTTATTAAGCGTAAAAAAGATAATAAAATGCCCTCTTTGTTTTTATATCGGTTATAAAATAATGTTTTATAAAGAAAACATGTTTACTTCTTTGAAATAAGTGTTTATATACTTGATATTTTGCTACGATTTGTGGTCGGTTTAATTTTCTTTCCTTTGGTAAATAAATTGCTTACACGAGAATCTAGCACGTTTTTTTTTAAATCTTTTTGACATCCCACGAAGGTCTATGCCTAAATACCAGTATACCGTGGGTGTCGGGTTATTAGATGTTTAACCCATCGTTCCCCTGTTCCGTCAACGTCGTCCAAGCACTGAAACATGCAGTTGCATTTCACAGCACCTTTTAGACAACGCGGTAGTGCCACCACGGTCGTTATTTTTAAATAACTACTACCTAAATATGTCTCCCCGCTGGGAATCGAACCGCCGACCTCTGGCTTCGAAGATCAAAGCTCTGTCCACTAGGCCACGGGGAGATTTTTAAAAGTTAAAAATAACTTACATATTAAAGTTTTATAATTTAGAATTAGCTTTTTGCAACTCAATTACAACAATAACGAAAAAGAATAGACAAAAACTTCTTGCATAAAAGTTTTAACGATTTTAATTTATTTACTTTTGAGCATAACAAAAGAAACAAATGAACATCAAAAACTGAAGAAAAATGGAAAGACAAACTTTTTTAAAACGAAACACCCTGTATATTATATCAACATTAAAAAGGTCTTTTAGAGAGGTTTACAAAAATACCACATCATTTAATATATCCATCTTTATTAATTTCCAAACTATGGTCACTTAAATCTGAAAACTAGTAAATATACTTATTTTTATTATACCTACTTACGGCACTGAGCTGAGACTGTAGATATAATGGAAATAATATTTTTGTTTTTATCGTTGGACAAACCACGAAAGCTAAAAACCTAAATACTAACGTACCGTGGGTGTCTTAAGCGAGGTAAGAGAGAGTTTGTTGACACGGGACTTAAATATTTGAAGATTGGGAGTGGGGGGAAGGAAAGACCTCCGCGGGCAGCAGGTTCCACAATCTAGAAACTCTAGGGATAAAAGAACGAACAAAGTGGGAAGTTCGGGGCCTGTCCAGTTGGACCTTATAGGGATGCATACGCGCCGAACCACCAGTTTCTCTGTTAGGAACCGTGAGTGGAGGAACTATACTGGGCAATTCTTCAGAGCCAGAAGCCATGGAAGTACCTATTAGAAAGCGATAAATCTCCCACAGCCCGACGATGGGCAAGAGAAGGAAGCCTTTCTCTAAGTGAAGGATCATTAATAAGACGAATAGCTCTTCTTTGAATAGAATCAAGAATGCTTAGGGTTGTGGGGGACGCCATGCCCCATATATGAAAACAATATTTCAAGGGAGATCGGATTCGGGACACATATAAAGTGTATAAATTAGAAGCGGAAAAATACTTTTGGGTCGAAAGAGAATTCCAAGCTTTTTTGAAGCTGCCGTGGCTATAGATACAATATGTTTATGCCAGTTAAGGTTACTTTCAAGTGTGACGCCCACAAGATTAAAGGTAACTTTGCTCTGTAAAACTTGGCTGCTCATAAGTAGAGGATGAGTATTTGATGACACTTTTCGCGACAGAAACATGATTGTGTTTTGGATGCATTAAAATGGACGAGATTTTTGGCGCCCCAATCCAATATTAAATTAAGATCCTGCGAAAGAGATATCCGCATCGCTCTGCGTTTGTTTTCCAAGTCAGGTTTAGTGATGGGTTTAGAAACCTGAAAACTGGAGTGAAGGGTACTATCGTCGGCAAAACTATGAATGGAATTGGTTGTGGACGAGAGAAGGTCGTTAATGTGAAGAAGAAACAATGTTGGTGCCAGAACTAAGCCCTGAGGGACTCCAGCATTTACTTGGTGAAAGCTTGAAGAATGGCTGTCCACAATAACTGATATACGTCGATCAGATAGATAACTAGAGAGCCAAGTACAGGGTTTGGTTGAAAGACCATAACAGGGAAGTTTATTAAGAAGTGCGGCATGCCAGACCTGGTCAAAAGCTTTGGATATATCAAGAGCAACGATCTGGGACTCACCTAGAAACTCAAGAGACTTATTCCAACAGTGTGATACGAAGGAAAGAAGATCTGCTGTAGATCTTTTGTGGCGAAATCCATACTGCCTGTCGTGCAAACTTTTGTGTTTTTCTAAGTACTTAAGAATTTGTGAATTAATTTATTTTCCATTACTTTACAAAGAACTGAGAGAATTGAAATTGGTCTATAGTTAGATGGAAGAGATTTAGATCCTTTCTTGGGAATAGGTTGAACACGTGCAGCTTTCCAGCTCTCCGGAAAGATGCCTGTGTCGTAAGAAATTCGAAAGAGCCGAGTTAAGATTGTTGCAAGTTCTGGAGCACATTTTTTAAAACGATTGCTGGTATGCCATCCAGCCCAGACGATTTCTTGGTGTTAAGGGAAGAAAGGATACGCTTAATGTGTTTTACCTTAAAAATAATATCGGGCATTTTATGAGGAACTGGGGTAACCGCTGGAATTGGATGATTTACGAGAGGGTCAAGGGTTGAATTGGCAGCAAATTGTTTAGCAAATAGTTCTGCCTTTCCTTTAGCAGTAGAAATAATTTCATCTTCCAAATATCTGCTATTATTCGGATTTAAACGGTCGAATTTCCCAAACTATAACTTAGATAGATTTATTAAATGTTGTATTTTTGTGAAGCTGTTTAAAATACCTCTTTAATAGTGACCTTATATACAAGGTGTTCCATTTAAAAAAGTTTACCTCTGTATTTTTCCAGAGCTTCTTATTTGTTTTTTTTTCTTGTGCTCAATAAATAATAGATAAAAATCTATGAAACATTTATACAAGAAGTTTTTTTCGTTGTGAGTGGATGGCAAAATACAAAAAAAAACTCTCTGCATTACTTCCTCATCGTAAATTAAAAACCTCCAGATGCCAAATTTCCGTCCAGAAAATTAAACTTTTGTTAGAAACGTCTGCGTAGTGCGTCTGTGTGTAACAAACTATATGAAAAATCTACCAAAATTATATAGATTCAAAGAAATAATATATATAATAAAGGAGCAGTTCCTATAAATCTTTTTTTTTTACAGATCTCCTTTTCATACAGTGTGTCTTCGTAAGTTGGTGTCATATGGAAAACTTTTTATAAATAATTTTATCAAAAAAACTATTTTATATAAAAAGTTCTTTATGGTCCAAAACCTAAAATACAATCATCAGATATCAAATTGTATCAGTCCTCTTCGAGGTTTGGCAAAAAATGTTATTTTTGCTTAAGAGTAAAGTTCCTGTATTTTTGTTAATATCAAAAATTGTTATAAAAAAAGAGATGTATGGCATCAAAAATTAATTTTAAATATTAAATGTTGTTTCTTTATTTTTTTTCTGCTAAAATCGAGAAAATTTAAGTTTGTAATTAGTGCATTGTACAGGGTGGGTAAAATTCGACGCTTGTAATAGAAAACTCTTGTTTCTGTATGTTTTACAAAAAAACTGACCCCCATTCAGAAGGCTCAAATTTTAAGCCAAATTTACTAATAAAAACCGCAATTCGCTATCTTGCGTCGTTTACTCGCTACAGCGTGTTTCTTAATTTCTTGCGTTTTCTTTTTCTTCCACAGTCTAAAAACTCTAGGGATAAAAGAACGAACGAAATGGGAAGTTCGGGGCCTGTCCAACTGAATTGTATAGGGATGCATACGCGTGGCACCACGAGTTTCTCTGTTAAGAGCTGCAAAAGGGACTGTACTGGATAATTCGTCGGAGCAGAAGCCGTAAAAGTATCTATAGAAGAGCGATAGATCTCCCACAGTTCGATGATGGGCAAGAGAAGGAAGTCTTTAAGTAAGTAAAGGATCATTAATAAGACCAACAGCCCCTCTTTGAATGGCATCAAGAATGCTGAGGGTTGTAGGGGATGCCATTTCCCAGACATGAGAACAATATTCCAGAGAGGGTCGTATTTGGGACACATACAAAATGTATAAATTGGAAGAAGAAAAATACTTTTTGGCTTGGAAAAGAAATCCAAGCTTTTGTGAAGCCGCGGTGGCTATAGATACAATGTGTTTATGCCAGTTTAGGTTATTCTCAAATGTGACGCCCACAAGGTTAAATGTGTCCCCGCTCTGCAAAACCTGGCCACTCATAAGCAAAGGATGAGTGTTTAATGATTTTTTTCGCGACAAGGAACATGATTGTGTTTTGGATTAAATTGAACGAGATTTTTGGCGCCCCAATCCAATATTAAATTGAGATCCTGTGAAAGAGATATCTGCATCACCCTGCGTTTGCTTTCCAAGTCGTGTTGAGAGATTGGTTTAGGAACCTGAAAAGTGGAGTGAAGGGCACCATCAGCATAACTATGAATGGGATTGGTTGTGGAAGAAAGAAGGTCGTTGATGTGAAGAAGAAACAAAGTTGGTGCTAGTACTGAACCCTGAGGCACTTCAGCATTAATTTCGGGAAAGCTTGAAGAGTGGCCATCAACAATGACTGATATACGTCGATTAGAAAGATAACTGGAGAGCCAAGAGCAGAGTTTAGTTGGAAGACCGTAGGAGGGAAGTTTATTAAGAAGTGCGTCATGTCAGACTTGGTAGAAAGCTTTAGATATATCAAGAGCAATGATCTGGGACTCACCTAGAAATTCAAAAGACTTGTTCCAGTTGTGTGAAACGAAGGAAAGAAGATCTGCTGTAGATCTCTTGTGACGAAATCCGTATTGCCTGTCATAAAATTTTATGTTTTTCTAAATACCTAAGAATTTGCGAGTTAATGGATTTCTCCATTACTTTACAAAGCATTGAGAGAAGTAAAATAGGTCTATAGTTGGATGGAAAAGATTTAGATCCTTTCTTGGGAATAGGCTGGACACGTGCAGCTCTCTAGCTGTCTGGAAAAATACCCGTGTCATAAGAAATTCGAAAGAGCCTGGTTAAAATAGGTGCAAGTTCCGAAGCACATTTTTTTAAAAACGATTGCTGGTATTTCATCTAGCCCAGATGATTTCTTGGTGTTAAGAGAAGAAAGGATACGCTTAATGTGTTTTACCTTAAAAATAATATTGGGCATTTTGTGAGGAACTGGGGGAACAGTTGAAATTGGATGATTGACAGATGGATGAAGGGTTGAATTGGCAGCAAATTGTTTAGCAAATAGTTCGGCCTTTTCTTTAGATGTAGAAATACTCTTAACTCTTTTATTTGTTTGACCCGTGCCCTACGCCTCACATGCAGGCGCGTACGCGTATTGGCGTACTGGCGTAGGTCGCGTCCTACGTGTAACGAAACTAAGAATATTTAGACAAATATATGTACCTACTGTAGAAATAATACGAAAACAGTATAAATTCCTTTTTAATATCTAAGTCATCCATATTCATTATTATTATTATTTTTCTATTAAATTTATTTGTAAAATGTTTAATTTTAAAATAAGTAAGACACGATCCAAAAGAAACAACGGCGAAATCAAAGGTCAAGTTACCTTTAATGTAGTCAGCATTAAAACAAAACACTAATTTTTAATGTGAAAATATCGTCGAAGAGTTAAAAACAGTTTTTCCTACGACCACATGTGAAAATAGTAAATAGCACACTGTTTTCATGCATAGAAAATGCATTATATCACACTAGTGTTGCAAAGTACTTTACAGCACTAGTGTTGCAAAGTACTTTACAACACTCGTGTGATATATATTGTGATGTCATTCTAAAAACTGCTATTGGTTTTGCAAGTGACATATTTATTGTAGTGACAGTAAAAAAATATTTTTACTTACCTTAAACAGTAGAACGTTAAGTTACTACACAGTACCTATAAGCTTTCTTCTAATATTAAAAAGAGTAATAATAAAATTTCCGAAAAAATTTAAATATAAACAAAAATAGACATAACCACAAAAAACAACTTTCACTGACTGCTCGCTCAGTGGCACAGTGTTGTCAGGTAAGTAGATCAAATTAAAAATCTCCCTCATACCTTTGAGCACGCACTTTATAGAGGCAGCCTTGCCGCTTGACCGTTCGACCTAAAGCGCCAGAGAAAAAATTCCTATAGCTCAAATTCCTTTCTCTCTGTCTTGTGTGTACTCAAACAACTAGTTAAATCTTTTTTCCCTTAATTAAACCTAAGGATAATACACACTTTATGAATCCACTTTCTTTTATCCCTTTATAAATAGAATCAGACCCTATCGACGTTGCCAAATGCTTTTCATATTTTGCATGGTATAACGGACGTTTAGTAGTCGTTTTTTCTTACTTTTAGGACTTTAGGTTATGCATTTTCAATTTTCATATTTTTTATATTTTTTCTCAAAAATATGAGGAAAAAATGTAATTTTTACTTAATTTTACATGTGATGTTCAGTTTCATTAACTCGTTTTACCAATTTTATCCCACCCAGCACCCCTTTTCACTCCCCGGTCCCGTAAGTTTGTTTACTGATATTTTTTTTTAAAACGGAATATTTTGGATGCGCGCCACTGACGTTTTATTTAAAGGAGTGTCTAAAATATGTAAGTATCAATAATTTTTAAAAAGCTCTTAAAATAGCAGAAAACCGTATTAAACTATTACCGTTATTACCTAACCAAACCATACAATTTTTATTAAGTGAGGGCCTTTTTAAGTTATATAATGCTTCTAGGGGTGATTTTCGATGTAAAGATATTGTCAAAACAGTATAATATAGCAGTGAGGAAAGGTACATATCACACTAGTGTTACAAAGTAAAAATCACCCTTAGTGTTGCAAAATTCTCAATGGTTTTTTATTTTTTCTGTAAAGATAAACTTTAATTTTTTTTTTTTTTTGGTGAATAATTTGTGGTCGTAGGAAAAATAGTGTACAGTACTCGTGTGGAAATGACTTTCTTACACTCGTGGGTTTGTTGCACTCGGCTAACGCCTCGTGCTATAATATTCCCACTCGTGGGAAATTAGTCATTTTCCACACTTGTAATGTAATATACTATTTCAACACTCTATGTAGTGTACTAAAATGTAGGACTTTATCTACATGTTACCGAACAAAGAACGCAAATTTTTATAATGGTAGTGGAAAAAATCAATTTTTTAAACCCTTTATACCCACCTAATTTTTTTATATACCTCTTTTGAAAGCCGCATCGTTTTAAATTTAACTCCAATTAACCTGAATTGTTAACAACTTAAAGCAAACATTAAACCTAAATAAATACATAATATGAAAACAGAGATAGAGAAAGTCGGGGGAAAAGCTTGGGCAACATTGAGAGACTTTCTTTTTGAATAAATCATGTTGTTAAGTTAAAATATTATATTAAGTACGATCCTCACGAAATATTCAAGTACCCTTCAGAACATTCGCCCTCCATTAAAGTTATTTTCGGCTCAGAGTTAGTATAACTAAATTACTGTTTTCTTTATATAAAGTTGTTAAACCAAAACATACAACGATGGGGAAATAATGGAGAAGACAGAATATTTAAATAATGAACTTGGTGAAACTCATGTAATTATAAATAAATACATTGCTTAATTTTTTTCCTACTATATTTAATAGGTATACCGGGTGTTTTGTAGGGAAGTTCCTTACTGTAATATTTTTTATAATTATATTTTTCATGCTCAGAATGCAGAAGAATTACAATACATCTATAAAATACCATTACTGGAAAAAAATATGAATTTATACAGGGTGTTACAAATTCGATGCATCATGATTGCTATGTCGGAAACTATAAGAGATAGAGAGTTGGTTAAATTGGGAATTACCATTTGGGTTAAATTTAGCCCCATTTATATTTACGAAAATAATGAAAGAAGGTGTTGTTAGCTTAAGAAAAATGAATATTATTGGTTTTTTACCTTGTTGATATCAAAAACAAAACAGGAGTGTGAAAAACAAACACACATTACAATGACCCTATTGCAAAATTTGGGTTTTATCATTAACTTCGAAAAAAACATTTTAGAACCTCAACAAAGCTTAACTTTTTTGGGTTTTTTATATAACACCCTAAACATGATAGTGTCACTACCTAACGAAAAAATTAATGGGATTAAAAACAAAATTGATTTTTTCAAAAGAAAAATACTTGTTCTATTCAAGAATTTACCCAATTAATAGGTAAATTGGTAGCTGCCTGTCCAACCACTAAATATGGGTTTTTTCATATTAAACCGCTCGAAAAAATTAAATTTTTGGCTCTTAAAAACTACAAAAAAAAATATTCCCAAATCACTAAATAGTGAATTTTCATGGTGGCAACAAAAGATCGGAAAAGGTCAAAGTATAAAAACCCAACCTTTTGCTATGGAGATTTTTTCAGGCGCCTCTAAAACCGGTTGGGGTGTTTTTTGTAAAGCAAAAAGTTTTCATGAGTTTTGGGATGACCAGGAAAAAATATGCACATAAATTATTTGGAAATAAAAGCCGCATATTATGGACTAAAATCGCTCACAAAAAACAAAGGCGATATTAATATAATATTAAGAATTGATAAACAAACTGCCATATCTTGTATAAACCGAACGGGAAGTATCAAATATCCAAACTTAAACGAAGCCGCACGTTTACTTTGGAGCTGGTGTGAAAATAAAAACATCACGATTTATGCCAGTTATACTGCGTCATCAAGAAACGTTAACGCTCATGGGGCATCTCGTTCGGTATCGATTGACACTGAAAATCAATTAAATAAGCAGGCCTTTAAAGAAATAATAACAACATTTTGGAAACCTCAAATAGGCTTATTTGCAACACGTATTAATACCAAATGCAAAAAAATTATTTCCTGGTATCCCGACCCATATTCGTACGCAATTGATGCGTTTACAGTGCAATGGGGTAACTACTATTTTTACACTTTTCCCCCTTTTTCGTGTATTACACGAGTACTAGAAAAAATTGTACAAGAACAAACTATATAAATAGTGGTTGTCCCAAATTGGCCTTCGAAGCCGTGGTACCCCTGTTTAAAAACTGTTATTACAAGAACCACTTGTTTTCTCACCAAGTAATAAATTACTAATATCCCCTTAGGAAACGTCATCCGTTACTCAAAAGTCTTTCCCTGGTTGCCGGGAAACTATACGGAAAGCTTTTCTAAAGAGAGGGGTACCCCAGAAGCAATTTCAACTATGATTGCTTCCATCACCGAAGGTACCCTTAAGCAATATTCTTCATGTTTTGAAAAATATTGGAATTTTTGTAAAACAAACAATTTGGTTTTTTTCGTATATAAATTAGATACATATTTACAATTTTTACAAATATATTTGACAGTGGGGTCTTTTACTCTATATTAAATTCATATAGATCGGCATTGAATTTTCTGTTTGCACCAAATACACAAGACAAAACTATTGTTAACAGGTTTATAAAAGGGGTTTCAAATTTAAGACCACCAAAACCAAAATATTCAGTAACATGGAATCCAGACCCTGTACTTAAACTGCTCCAGGAGTGGCACCCTTTAGAGGATTTAACCTAAAATTATCATATAAAATGGTGGTTTTTGATGGCACTCACGTCAGCTAGTCGAATACAAACTCTGAAAAAATTAAAATTCGAATTTCAGAAAAAATTAAAACATCAGCTGCAAATAAGCCATAGCCTATATTGATCTTTCCCTATTATCCAAATAAACCGGAGTTATGTGTGGCATCGACAATTCTTACTTACTTAAACAAAACTGATAATTTGGGAAATAAACAAGATTATCTTATTTTAACTTTTAAAAAACCACATGGGCTTCTTCTCAAACTATCAGCTGATGGATTTAAAAATTCTTAATCTTAGTGGAATAGACACTACCATATTCTCCGGACAAAGTGTGCGTCATGCATCCACATCGGCCGCTTTAAGAAATGGGGTCAACCTAGTGTTATACTTTAGATTTATTTTTTGTCTAGTAGGTATAAGAGAGTTAAAAAGGTCCGCAAAAGCAAGTTATTTATTATTTACTTAATATCAATATTATGAATAAATTAGTTTTATTTCTTACTATTTTTTAAAAGTTAATATACTTTTCTTAGGAGAAAATCAAAATCGCCTTTTTTCTCTAAACATCTACAGTGTGTGTAATTATATCAAGGACAAGCGAAGGAAAATTTAAGGATTAATCGACTTACCTTAAGGATGATTAATCATAATTTTCCGAGCTTGTCCGTAGATATAATTACAACCCATCCTACCCAAATTTGGTACCCCCTAAGGCGATTTTGCGATCGCGACAGGAATGATTATACGATGGAAACACTGGATGCAAGTGATGAGTTATGCTATTTTTTGTTTATCTAAAGAATGTCGTGTCAAAACGTGATCCTATGGACACTACAGTGTGTGTAATTGAATCGGTGAGTGAAAGAACAGTATATCTCCAAAATTACCATTTTGAGAAAATCAAAATAAACTTTTTAAACAAAAAACTACTGTTTTTTGATATTTTGATGTATTGTGAAGTTGTAGTAATGCTTTTAAATACAATAACCAAATAAAATTTATCAAAAAAAAATGGAATGAAGATATTTACAAAAATGTGTCGTGTACATATATTGTTCTTTCACTCAATTACAAAAAACACCAGTCTGGAACTGTTTTTATTATTTTCTTTACAAATATTAATTAACAAAGTGACTAAGCCTAAAAAGAAGGTATCCCCAGTTTTTCTTAACAAGTTTCCAAGAAATAATGTGGTAGTAAAAACTTAAATCCTCTCCAGAAATATATTACATAACTTTTTTAATGTCTGCTACCTTTGCTTTATTTATTGGAACAGGTTCTTGATATGCTTTGTCGGTAGGAAATTGAGGGGTAACATTTGGCTTTACCAACTTAAATGTATTGGAAACAACGCCTCCTATATAGTCTCTAGTGGTAACATAGCCCGGTGTTTCGCTGCTGTACGTAAACTGTCTAAATTGCGACACAGTGAAATTTTCTTTTTGTTCCAAAGACTTGCTTGTCTTTTTATAAAAATTGGGCCACCAGTTATTAAAGTCAAAAATATTATTGTGCTTGATACTGGTAATCGTGAATGGATTGGCCTTTCTGCAAGTTGATATAATATGCTCATATTCGTCAGGAAGGTAAACACGATCAAATTTTCTTACTAGTCTTTTAACTGTCCCAAAATCCCGATCACAGGGCAAAAAAGAATGGCCGCGGATAGGAAAATAATGATATATATTTTTAAAGCGTTTGGTAAATGCCAGTGTCATCAAAAATCTTACCATTGTGTTGTTGCGGTTCTGTCCGGGACACCCATCCGAAAACACGTGCAACTCAGTTATTTCTGGAGAGATTTTGTTTAAAATGTAATCCAAAAGAAAACTGCATACCTCATTGGGACCTTTATTTGCCTGTCCCTCATGGTAAGTGTAAAAATGTCCAGTGTTGTCTTTTAAATTGTGTATCTGAAAGGCGTATACCCACAACTGGCGATAATAAAAGATTTCCTGTACCGGTATATTGGGCAAGGGTAAGTTTTGCATATAGTCGAAAGTTATGCCGCAAACATCATCCCTTTCAGCACATAGTTTTTTTACAGTTTGGATTTGTGAATAAAACTTCTTAGCACGTCGCTTGTGAACCATTAATTCAGCAGCAGCTACCCTTTTTGCATTGTCATTTAGGTGCGGATCTTTTAGCTTTGCTCCAAGCCGTTCACATTCGCCGCACACGTCCACTTGTGGTCTTCCAAAGCGTAATGAATAATTTTCATTAAAATACTTAAGATAGTACTCATATTTCACCTTCTGAGTAAGATCTGGCCATTTTTTAATAAAAAGTTGGTACATAGTTTTCACATTGAGTTTAACATCAAGATACTGTATTACTTTAGAGCTGCTATAATGAGATGTTTTGCTGGGAAATGATTCTATATGTTCTTTTATCTTAACATTATAGTCAGGAGGTTTTACGTGATGACGAGTATTGTGCTTGCCCCGTAAGTCTACCGGGGTGTTTCCAGCTTTTAGAAGCTTATTTAAGCGTTGTAAGCGGGAGTTGGAAATAGCATGCAAGTTGAGAAAAGATTTTTACATACAGGTATCTTATTACCTTCTTTTTTAATATAGTATGCGAAAGTTGCAGTTTTAATGACATTTTGACTACTTTTTCGTCGCCTTGCTACCGGTTTGGCTTCGATAAGACCCATTAAGTGTATATCCTGTTCATTCTTGGACTGCATTTCAAGCAACTTCGACAATATTGTTTCCCTTTCCTCTTGCGTTATGCTTTCCGTACATTTATCATGGCACCTAAAAAATTGTGTAATAAGTATGTGTTTGATTATATAAAACAAATAATAAATAACTTACTCGAATGGTACTATAGTCTTTTTACTAACAGTTTTTCCAGCAGTATTGACATATTCGATGCCATGAAGACGATTATGTTTTCGTTGGGTTTGTGTCCATTTATCTGGTTGCCTTTTTCGCTTTTTAATGGATCTCTCAGGAGAATGATCATTGTTACCACTACTTGAACTAGACATGATTTTTAGCAATCTATAAAAACTTGCTTATATTTAAAATATTGCAACGCAAAATAGGCTACCTACGACTGTCAACCAGTAAATGAATCATATGTTTATGTTTTTAAGCGGCGCGTGATGATTGCAACGTCATTGAGCGAAAGAACAGTATAAGCGCCGCATTTGTACGGTTCTTTTACTCATCGTTCTAACAGCGCTATTGGTTTTACAGCGAAACGAGTGTTTCATGAACTGTTCTTTCGCCCATCGATGCATCTATGTATTAAAAGTACTTTAGCTATCCTGGTTTAAAATGTCATTTTTGGCGCTTATATTGTTCTTTCACTCACCGATTCAATTATATCTACGGACAAGCTCGGAAAATTATGATTAATCATCCTTAAGGTAAGTCGATTAATCCTTAAAATTTTTACAAAAAGTACATTTTACATTGCAACATATATTGGGTTGTTTTTTAAAAACTGATTATTGCAAGTTACGCTCATTGTCGAAAAATAATACTTAATTAGGCATTTTTTGTTTTCAAAACTCCTAGGTTCTATTAATGTAGTTCTATGTCTTTTTATAATATTTAAATGGCAATTTCAATTATTTTTAAGAAGTTTAATTGTTCTCTCCACAGACTTGTCCCTTACATATATTTGTAACGAGGACAAAGCCCTGTCAAGTTGTTTAATTTTTTTAACTTTTAAAAACACTTATCTTTTAACCCTATGCATACTCTTAAGAAACATATTTGTATTTATGTTGCATTCTTTCTATAACAGTATGCCCTTTGTCGCCGCTTAGGATTAGAATCATATGAAAAAAAAGACCCATTATGCTTAAATATAAATATTACAGGTGTTGCGATCATTTTGACAATGCTCACAACATGTAAGCTTTTCAAACCGAATCCTAACCCAATGTATACATTTCTATTTATAAAATAAGTATTTTAGTTAATTAAAAATAATTTTATTTAAAACATATTTTAATTTAAATATCTCTACGAATTAATCTTGACAAGGTCGAGTAAAAAGGTTTAGTAATTCAACAAGGACGACCATCCTTTTCGGGTATTAGAAGAAGACAAAACTACTCCTGAGTAATCCAATAAATGTATTTCTTTGAAGAAGTTTGTAAAAATCGATAAATAGTTGTGCCAGAACTGCTGACTTAATGAGGTATTTTCGTGGGTTGCGTTGAATTTCGACCCGGAAAAGTGAAAAACGGTGCTAAATTTTACCATTTTGTTGTTTGTTTGTGTAAAGTGTCAAGTTGGAAACAGGCAGTCATGTTTTACCACATGATATGGTTTGACCAATGAAAATTTGATCTCTCTACACACAGGTAAACATTCTTTGAGATGATACTTCCTGAACTCTGTCTCTTCCTAATCACCTGTCTGGTAAGATCTTTTATCTTGAGCTATCTTAAATTCTTTTTGAGTTTTATCCTTTTGGTGTAATTTTTATTAATTATGCATTAATATAAGGGCGTTAACCCCCTAAAAGTGTTTTAAATAAAATTTTAAATTTCATTAGGTAAAATTTGTTCAAAAGGGTGTCTTTTTGATTTTTCTTAACCTATACCGGCCATTTTGTGAAGGTGAGGTCACGTTTTCTGGTCAGTATACCTAATAATTATATATTATAGGTTTTATTTACAAATGTGTGACCACTTACCCTTTTAAAATTGATGGGGTTCCCATGTTCCTATTTTTACTTTATTAAAAGGCATACCTAGAGTCTTACACGTGGTGAGATAATTTAGTGTCTTGGGGTAAGATTATTTTTTTGGACAGAGAGCTCATATAGTAATTTGGGCACACCTTAGCATGGTCTTTGGTTATTTTTTTTTAGAAGGGAACACCAAGTTGTGCAAATTTGCCTTGTATCTTTTAAATACTACGTAGCTTATGTAGTTTTTAGTATATCTTACCTGACGTTAATTGAAAAAGAAATTTTTCAAATTATCTTTCCTAACGTTTGTCTTTGTGTTATCTTTCCTAACGTTTGTCTTTGTTTGTGGAAACACAAACTTTACCTGATCTTACCTTACCTTATCAATGCTCGCGTAAGATTTTTTTATTTTTTGCTTATAAAAGCCTTGACAGATGATTGGTACAGCCATTTTGATTTATTTTTATTATTGATGTAAAAAAATATAAATGTATTTGAATTCCAGGAAATTAGTTTAAAAAATTGTAAATTTTCCCTGTTTTAGGTTTTTCTTGAAACATTGAAAACTGGTTATTGCTTCCCTTCTATATTTTATTTATTTTTTATTTCTTGTATATTACCTTCTTTGAAATTTAATATTAAACCATGCTTTCATTTGATTAAATTTTAAGTGTTGAATGTATGTAAAGGTGGTATTTCCCTTTTATTTTTTTGAAAAATTTTAAATGTTAGTTACTAACTTGATTTCTTAAACAATTGAGTAAAATTATCAGTAAAATTGTAATTGGAAAAGTGTCAACCCTTACATAGATTCAAAACATCTTAGAATTTGGTGACCTTGTAACTGCCTTGTACTGTTTTTTTTTCATGCTGTTGAAACATCACGTGGTACTATCAAGGAGTGGTGACGTTATCAACTTCCCCAGTCCATATTGAAGACGACCGTTCCACCCTTATAGAAATTTTTTAGCATCACCGCTTGAATAAGGGACAAAAGGTATATTCATTTTTAAATGTGAATATCGTCACCAAAAGGTTTCATAATTTTTTTGTAAGCTTTACCAATTTCAATTTAATTCAATTTGTTAACCAATTTCAAAATTTAATAATTTTTCACATTTAATCCTTAAATTGTTATATTTCCATTTTTAAATTCATCAAACTGAATTGTCAAGCTTATATTTTTATTTTTATAGAAAACATTGTAAATAAATGAATATACACTAAAACCTGTAAAAATACTGTAGATATTGTATAATAGATTGAATTCGTTGAACTTTCTATCTTTTATTTGGCACCTGTCACCTGTTAGATTAGTTAGGGTCTTTTTATAAATACTAATCAAATACTAGCTCATGCCCGAACCATTTACACGCCCTGAGTAATTTTCTATCTTTGCAGAAGGGGGCAAAGGAAAAATTGTAATCCTAATCGCGTAAAAATAAAATCAGATCTAAAAGAATACTGTGCTATTACTAATGCCATCACAAACATCGTGACTTGTTTATGTTTTTTTTTAATGAGGAACAAAAATACAGGCAAATAATTTTACAAACCTATGTAAAAACTGTAATAAAATATTTCTAAAACAAAAATACTTTACTATTTATTATTTTTTCTTATGATTCGTACTCCGGAACTTACGCCTTGATTTTCATTGTCTGATTCATCCGAATCTGTGGTTTTAGAATAATTTTTTTTTACCAGACATTCGGCAATTTTGATTTTAAACGGTACTAAATACAAAATAGCTTTATTTTTTGTCTTTAAGTCTTGATAGTCTTGTCTATAATGAAGCCAGCCATTTCCAGCAGCACAGTCCATAAAGTGTTCAAATACTCTTACAGGCCACTTCCTTGTTTTGTAATAGCTTTTTACGCGGCAATCATTAAGTTTGCCAAATCCCGCCACCCATATTTACATTGTAGTGTTTAATAGTGTTTAACAACTGCTGGTTGAGGAATTTCTATGTTCAGATCTGAAATATTTTTGCACTGCTGAATTGGTTTAACAGTATGGGCTGGTGATACCATGGTTATTGCTTTATGGTCCATCCATTTAATAAGAGTTATTTTTTTTCGTTGCAAATTTTTGTTCTTATTGTTTCTCGTCCTAATTTTTTCATGTCACAGTTAGACGGAAATCCAACATTTGGAAATCTATTGGATATTGTAGTTCCTATACCAGATATTTCCTTTTCTTTGAACATGTCAAGTAAAGTAACACTGTTAAAGTATCTATTAAAATATAGGTTAGTTCCTGGCAAACAGCTTTAAGAAAGGGCGCAATACAACTTGCCCGCCTGCTCCTAGATTTCCTTTATCCGTATCTTCTGGAAAGTTTGTAGGTATTCCCTGGTAAATTTTATAATCGAAAATCATTCCTTTTGAAGAAGGTTGTACGTAATTTTTAAGCCAATGGGGTTCGGTTTTCGTGGGACATACTGCCTGTGCCAACATGGCCGGAAAATTGAATTATTTGTTCATCAATACCTTAATTTTGGTCTCGTGGAAGAAGCAAAACAGTTTTACAAGAGGTGTCAATGATTGGTCGAACTTTCCAGTCTTTCACGTTTTTTTTCTTTGTTTGGCACTTCTAAATTATTTACGCCATGAATCCAGTTTCTTAGTTAAAAATACTTATTTCTGGTTAATGTTTTGGCAATATAAGGAATTCTATTTATTTATACCGGTAAACCAACAAAAGCTTTAATTTTATTCTCGGTTGCTCCCAAGAATTTGTTGCATATTTGCTAATAGTAAATGTTGGTGTTTAAATTCACTTAAAAAAAACTTGATTCATTATACTGATGTCTAAATAATCGATTGGGGACTAGTTAATGCGCTCTTGCGCATTTCTATTCTGCATTACAAATTCTGGAAAACTTGGTTTAATGTCATATGTTATACTTAGGTCTGTCCAATTAGGTTTATTATCCTTTTGATTATTCGCAAATTTTTGGTTTTTACTTTTTTTGTTTCAGCATTATCTGTCTACCGGCCTCGCTTTTGTCCCGTTATATATTTTTTAATGTATAGATTTGTTTTTGGTTTTTGTACTTTTTAACGAATCTGACAATGTTAAGAATTCATTGCCTCCAAATAAACTACTAGAGTCACTATCTTGATTTTGTAAAGTCACCAATGTTTTGGGCATAACCCTTACCATTGCATCACCAAGTCGCTCAGACGTGGAGCTTAAAAATAAAGAGTCCTCATTCCAAGTATAATCTCCTGGATGATAATCTTCTTCGTCCTCTGTAGCTCAAAAATAGCTATTTTCAAAGATATTAGCGATTTCCTTATCAGAAAGAGTTTTTTTCTTTTTACAAAACACAAATGCAGTACGAACTCCACATACACATTTGTGTACAAAATAATTTTATGTCAAGGCCGAATATACACAAATGTGGACAAATAAAATTATCTTGTATTTGTGACTAACCAAGCAACAATTTAGTAAATATTTATACGTTAGATTTTAAAAAATACTCAAAAAATACGTTAAGCAAAACAAGTACAAAAAAAACAAATTTTAATGTTTTTATTTAGACTTTCGCTCGTCGACGCCATGCTCGCTTTTGATTGACCGACACTTATTACTGAGTTGCTAGCAAACTGTGCAAATATGTACGGGGAGGGGGGCGAAGATGATATCTCAGTTTTTAATAATAATTTTAAAATCCTAGTTACGCTCTTGTTCAAATAAAATTGTATTATTTACTTTATTTAAGGAATAATTTTAAATGTATTCCTTGTTTGTCTAATCGCTGCGTGTTAGTCTTCGTTCGTTCATTCCCACTGAATAAATATCTGGACGTGTTTCGGCAATTTTCGCAAATCTGTTTCGTTTCGCAGATAACTGAGTGGGAACTTTTTAAATGAACACCCTGTATGTTAAACTATCTGTGTTACTAGGTAAAAGTTTTGATTTTATATTAAAAATTTTTAAAATAAAATTGTATTGATGATCATTTAACTGTTTTGAAAATGTCTAATATAGACATATAGATGCTTATAAAAAATACATACAAACATATCTCTACAGGTTGGACCAGGTCCAACTCAAAACCATTAAAGTTTTGGTTAGTATAGTGCTGGTAGATTCAACCGCCATATAGGGTAGAATCAACCATGGTGAATTTATTGGTAAAATTAAAAATACACACCTTAAAAACAAGTGTTTTAAATTTTCTGAATAAAATTATTATATTTATTTTAAACAAAAATATTAGCAGTGTAAACATCAAATTAAGAAATATTACAACCCTGGAAATTTAATTTCCACGTAAACAGGGACAAATTCCGGGCAGTTCCTGAGTTCTGCGGCATTGGAAGAATGCTAACAATGTCCTTTTGGTCAACAAACATGAACGTCATCGAAGTATTTTTTCGTCGGAGGAATTTTATTTCGCATTCCCTTGAGTTAATCTTAAGAACTTGGCCGATGAAATACCAAACTAACATCTTGGTGCAAAATTTTACCAACACCAAAGCTTATTTTTCTATTAAACTATTAGCTTTAATGGAAACAATTGTAGGAAATTCGTCTTCTGATAAATCATCTGAAGATTCGGCCAATTCAACTTCGGCCGATGTTGAAATATCGCTCTCTTCTTCTAATATTTTTCTTTTTGTTGTTTTCGACGACTTTAGGGATAAAGTCCTCTATTTTTCCCTTTCGGCTTCTTCCATCTATGTTAAAATTGGGGTTGATGTGTAAATTTTTGACTTGCATTTCTTTGATTTTTCTGTGGCCTTTTTACATGTGATTTAGGATACGGTCTCACCTCTGTTGTTTGCATTTCTGTGGGACTAATGTTCCTGATGTAGAAGGCACTGGTTCATCCAAATTGCTGTTTTTAGCTGCGATCGTTTGCCCTGGATCAGATTCAATATTAGATCTCTCTAGTGAGTTATGTTCAATAATAGGTCGCTCTGAAACTTGACTTGGAGCGAAATCTTCATCTGAAAACGCCAGTCTATTGACGGGCTAAAATCCAGGTTTTCTAAATGCGTTTGTTATGTTGGAACTAGTAAATGATCGAAAAATGCTTTTTTGTTAACTCTTTCAAATTTCGTATTGTTATAATCCTTCCGCGATTCGATACCAACCAATTATCAAAAGCAACTGCAAGGGCTGACTTGAAAAGGCCAAATATACCTATGTCTAGCGGCTGCAAGCGGTGAGTTGTATGCGGTGGGAAGGAAACTAGAGAAATTCCAAAATTTATGCAAATTTTGACAGAATTTAGGGAGATATTCGAACTATGATTGTCCAAAAGTAGCATTATTGGATTTTCCTGGGAGCAGTTTGTATGCATTTTTAGATGTTCAAGTACTTTAGAGAAAACTTCGCTGGTCATCCAACACCAAAAACGATTCAGGACAATCAGTGATATACTCAGCAGAAGTCCTAACCCTTGGAACGACATATACAGGAGGTATTGTATTGCCAATCGCATTAACTATAAAGACAATACTTACATTTTCCCCCGTTCTTCTGAGCCAGTTTGGCCTATTTGCTTCTTGCCCTTTTGGGAAACAATATTTACAGGCTTCATAACAGTACTAACACCTGTTTCGTCCTAATTAAAAATTCTTTCGGGCTTGAATTTATATCTTTCTAGCTCAGTACGATAATTGTCAAAATACTCGGCTACTCTTTCTTTGTTGAAACCCACTGCACGCAGCAAACTCGTATGCTCGGGTTTTCGTAGAGATAACTCCGGATGGCGTAACATAAAACCATATACCCAATTCTGTCCTAAAATATTTTACAATCATAAGGTTAAATTACAAAATAGAAAAAAATATTATCTGCAATCTTATTATTAGTCCATGAAAGAGGATACTTGCAATCGACGATCTCCTTTGCATAATCAAACGCAACTAGTCGGATTTATTTTAGAAAGAGGCTTTAGAGAGAGGCCATAATGTAAGTTTGAACATTTTAATATATATTTCAGACTCCTGGGACACTGTAATAACTGTGTATTTATTTTGGTATTTCTTATCATATTCGTCGGATGTCTGATCTGGAATCTGATTCTCCAACAAAAAGTTCTTCCTTTTTTTAAGTTTAATCACCTTTTATCGCGAAACCAATGTATTTCTATTGACATCGTACAATCTAGCGCATTTATTAACTGGAACACTGTTTTTAAGGTGATCTTGGATAGCCTTTTTCATATTAGCTTCATCAACGAACCTGTTGTTTTTCCTAATATACTTTCTTAGCATCTATAAAATAAAATTGCAAACCATATTACGAAATAAAAACGCAAAAAAATAAGTTGGGGTACATTCAACCACAGGTTAAATCTACCCCACCGGCGCTGGTTGATTCTTCCGCACGCGAGACTGATCCCAAATCAGAGCGGTGAAAAAAAAACTATAGGTTAGGTTTTGCCGGGTAAAAAACATTATGGAATAGAACGGTTTTGTGTCAAAAATATGGGAAATGATAGGGCCTATAACAATAAAACTAAATTTCTTACCGTAAACCCGTTATTTTTAATTTGGGTCACAAAATTTGGGAAACTGAAACCGGCCCTTCAACAATCACTTTAAGTAGTAGTGTCTACTGTTCTGATGCACGTAAAATAAATAAAACTGTAAAATTGACAAGCTTGAATAGCTTATACATCAAACAATAAATATTTATTAACTTCTATAAGTTTAAAGGTTTTATTTATTTATTGTTTGCTATAGAATATTTATTTAAAAATTTTGACGTTTCCTTCTACGTATTTTTTTTAATACAAAGAAGCATATCTTTTAGTGTTTCTAACAGAATTTCAGTAGCTTAAAGCATACAACTTCAGGAATACCTTAGTAAACTTAAGTACTAACAAGGATTTCAATGATAAGTTTCATAACTTTTCTTTCTAAAATTTTAAAAAATATCGGATAAAAGTAACACACCAATTTTAAAGAAAGTTCAAAATATTATTTAAAGTTTTAATATTAAATTTTTGTGCGTAATTATATGCAGAATCAGAAATATCATTAAGTTCACTATAAAATTGTTTTTTGAATGTAACTTTGTTTGCAATAAATTTTCGTGAGAAGAAATATACTCAGGAATCATGATTTTTGCGTTTATCGACGTTTTGCCATCGATTGCACAAGGCATCTTTAGGTTTATCGATGATTCCTGCAATCGATGGCGAAACGTTGCTAAACGATTTTAATTTGACGCAGTCCAAATCTAAGAACCAAGATTCCTCAGTTAACGAAGACCGTGAAAGCTTTCATTCCATGTAAGAAATATACTTATATGAAAAAACTTCTCTTCTACATAACAATTTTAAATTTTTTATTTCTAAAAAAATAAAGTCCGCCTCCTAGTTTTAAAGTCCATGGCAAACTTTTATACAACTAGGCACTCGTACTCACATAAATGTATTATTTAAAAATTAAATATGGCTCGACAAGCCACAAACAAAAATATAACAATACATTATCTTGGGTCAATCTCACTCTGATATTATTGGTAATGAAGTAGTTGATATAATAGCCAAAAATGCGCATCTGACTACCAATAACCAGGGTGCATCCCTTATTGTTCAAGATTACGTACCTTATTTAATGTAAATCAGCCTAAGAAAATGAAAACAGGATTGGCAGAGATATGGAAAATATACCTTACAAACATTAACTACGGTATTTTAATATGTCTATACTAAGAAGGGTCGTATCAAATAAGGGTCGCAATAAAACCAAACATGGGCGTACTTTTAGCCATCTTCATAAAATTGGAGTGAACCCAGATCCTTTCTGTACATGTGGAAAATATAAAGACTTAAACCATATCTTTTTTAGTTGCCAAATACATAACCACAACACCAAATTTCTTCTTAACATACTAATATTCAAAAATTTTAAACTTCTCATACGCTACCAGCGGTCTTTAATTTCTAACGACATTAATGTAAATAGAATAATATTTGGCTTTTTTCCAGAATAAAAAAGGTTTAATAATCATTTTAGGTAAATTACACTTTTTATATACCATGAAGAATTATTTTGTTCTTGCATAATACAATAAAAGTTAATATTACTTTAAAGGAAATAATTTAATGAAATATTTTATATAAAATAATAATTATTCATAATCATGGAAGTACCTATCAAAAAGCGATAAATCCCCCACAGCCCGACAATTGGCAAGAGAGGGAAGCCTTTCTGTAAGTAAAGGATCATTAATAAGAAGAATAACTCTTTTTTGAATAGATATAATGTGTTTATGCCAGTTAATGTTACTTTCAAATGTGACGCCCACAAGACTGAAGGTGTTTTTGCTCTGTTAAAACTTGGCCGCTCATAAGTAGAGGATGGGTATTTGATGACTCTTATCGCGACAAGGAACATAATTGTGTTTTGAATGCATTCAAATGGACGAGATTTTTGGCGTCCCAATCCAATATTAAATTAAGTTCCTGCGAAAGAGATATTTGCATCGCTTTAGGTTTGTTTTCCAAATCAGGTTTAGTGATGGGTTTAGGAACCTGAAAACTGGAGTAAAGGGTACAATCGTCGGCGAAACTATGAATGGAATTAGTTGTGGACGAGAGAAGCATTCATTTGGTGAAAGCTTGAAGAATGGCCGGCCACAATAACTGATATACGTCGATCAGATAGATAACTAGAGAGCCAAGTACAGAGTTTAGTTGAAAGACCACAGGAGGGAAGTTTATTAAGAAGTGCGGCATGGTTAAAAGCTTTGGATATATCAAGAGCAACGATCTGGGACTCACCTAGAAACTCAAGAGATTTACTCCAGCAGGGTAATACGAAGGAAAGAAGATCTGCTGTAGATCTTTTGTGGCGAAATCCATAAATCATGCAAATTTTGTGTTTTTCTAAATACTTAAGAATTTGTAAATTAATGAATTTTTCCATTACTTTACAAAGAACTGAGAGAATCGAAATAGGTCTATAGTTAGATGAAAGAGATTTTGATCTTTCTTGGGAATAGGTTGAACACGTGCAGCTTTCCAGCTCTTCGAAAAGATGTGTCGTAAGAAATTAGAAAGAGCCGAGTTAAGATTGATGCAAGTTCTGGAGCACATTTTTTTAAACGACTGCTGGTATGCCGTCCAGCCCAGGTGGTGTTAAGAGAAAGGATACGCTGAATGTGTTTCACCTTAAAAATAATATCGGGCATTCATGAGGAACTGGGGTAATAGCTGGAATTGAATGATTTACGGGAGGGTCAAGGGTTGAATTGGCAGCAAATTGTTTAGCAAATAGTTCTGCCTTTTCTTAAGCGGTGGACATAATTTTATCTTCCAAAGTTAGTGGAAAAGAACTGGTACAAAAATTTCTTCTTATGATTTTTGCAAAGGACCAGAATGATTTTCTGTCATTTAAGCAAGAAAAAACTTTGTTTTTAATACGATTGTCGAAGAAGTTTTTGGCTTTAATTGGCGGAATTAAACACTTTAAGGCCTCAGTTATTAATTCTGTTTTTTTTCAACCAAAAGGTATCCCACTTGGCAGAGTTCAATTCCCAGTGTCACATCCCATCGGCAGATAATTTCAGCAAAATTTTATTTAGGTTTACCTGTCAAATTTGCCCTATTTATAGTTGCAGTGAAAAAGGATTTAGGATCCATCCTTGTCCAGTCTTTGCCCATATGTTTTGCACAAAGAAATATTGACACAATTCTTCTTTCAAATTATTTAACACTATTTTCTTACCAGCTATCTAAGCATTGATGTTTATCTCACATCCGACTTCTTTATTAAAAGATTGTGTCGACGAAATAATAAGATTTTTTTTAATTATAGACGATGACCGCAAGCCATTTTTTGTAAAGCCATGGATTTTGTCTTTTGTACTGATAATATTTTCATCCTGCCCCGAAAAACATTTATTTAAGATATTTAACTGCTCAAATAAGTCAAAAATAAAAGCTAATTAAAGAAATCCCGCAACAAATCGCATGCTTGCCGCGCCACCTGTGCCACATAGGGTTGCCAACAGGTTCGTTCAAAATTCCTGTCCAAACTTTACAGCAATCTTGGCAATTTCTAGTAAATTGTTTGCGACCACTTGCATTTTTTCTTTACAATAAAAAACTCCCATTCATTTTACCTTTTCCTATTACCAAAACTATTCCAACACATAAAATTATGAAATTTTAAGAATATCGATATAGGTGTATTCCGGATGTCAGTCATAGCGTTTTCAATTAATAAAGATAGTGCACAATGTTACAGTATTTTTATCTCCTGTTGTCAACATAGGTAAAGACCAAAGAAGTCTAAACTTCTGTGGTAAAAACAGACACCAATATACTCAGTTTCTATCTATCAACACACCATACCATTATTCGGTTTGGGTAAAAAATCAAATCTACGCTCTTAAAATGAACGAAAATTCTTTATTTATAAAAATAACAGTAAAATTAAAATACACATTTCAAAAACAAAAGGTTATTGTTGCAACTCAGTTTTTGCGTTGGCTCCAAATGAAGCTTTTTAACATTTTTCTGTAGAATTAAATTTTAAAACCCCGCCTAGAAATTTTACCGCGTCTTTTGTGGCTAGCAAAGCTACTGCGGTGTCAGTGTTTATTCGGTTTTACAGATCAGTCTTAATATTGTTTAAATAGTGTTAAAGTATTTCCACACTTGTATTAGAAAAAGGCAATAATAATGAAAAATTCATAACATTTTTAAATATTTCATTATAGTAGGGGAGCCCACGATGTTAAATGGGGATTTACTCGAGCGTCATAAAGACCTATTGGGTTGCAAAGCTTAGATAATAAGAAGAAAGGAAATTATATAATGTATACCTTTTCATCGGTGGGGGAAGCGGCTATATACTTTTAAATATGTCCAAAAATACTATTATTATTTCGGCTTGTGGAAATCGTTCGGGTCATATCGTATTATATATTTTATGTTATCCCCAAATTATTTTCTTTAAAATTAAAAAAAGCTACGCTCGAAAATGTTAAACTGACTTTTTTTGTAGCCCTGTTTTCTTTACGTCACTCTAAAATTGTCAGATTAGTGGAATATACACTTAAGCATGTAATTTCCTCACCCTATCTTAATCTGACGCGCTCGACAAGTTCTGATGGAAATATATATATTTTTTTATGATCGGCCCTGTATACGAAGCTCATATTTGGTGGAGGTACTTACCTGGGTACAAGCTTTCCTACGGCATATTAATCTGCCGCGCTGTAGTAAATCCCGAAATCCCCTCTTGGGCTTCCCTACCACTATTTCCCGCATTTCTAGTTTAAATGTTTTGGCCCAGTATTGATCCACCGGCAAATGAACATCCAAATTTAAACTTTTATGATCTTATAAGGCATATTTTTTCCACTCATTGTCCAATTCCTGATGGTTTACACATTCTTTTAAGTATGAAAATTTGTCTAAGACGTGGTGGAGGGACTTAATTTAATATTGTTGAGCTATTTTCGGTTCTAATAACTGTTATTATTTTAAAAAGTTTATCCTCAAATTTAACACGTTGAAGGACAGTAAGCGATACCGTGTTGGTGCTAAAAATGACACTAGTTTTTTCAGAAAATTATGGATCGGAATGACCTAGTATAGAAAACCACTTACATCCACACACAAAAAAATAATTTGTGGTTTTTAGAGCATTTCAAAGTTGATGTCTATGCACGCCCTGTCAATTTTTAAATAATTCGTGTTCTATATATCGACAGGAAGCCTATAGACGTCAAAAGTTGGAAAAAGGTAATATATGTTTTACAATTAAACAAAAAACATAATTCGAAAGGATTTTATTATAAAAAACCTGTTTCTAACAAAATCTAAATAAAAATAAACAAATTTCAACTACAAAATAATTAATTTATAAGTCACCGTTCACTGGGCTATGCCATTCTTCAAAACAAACTGGGCAAAGGGGCGGTTTTTTCTCACAGCCTTTACATCTAAAACTGGTCTCACGTCTTACATTTTTTTAGTGCACATTCTGCACCTCAAAAAATATTTTTTTCTGAGACTTTCCTCTAGGAATACCTGGAATTTTTTCAGGCCAATGTGTTCGGAGTCCTTGTGCAATATTTTGAACTTAATTTGGTGGTTCAAAACGACGGCTATCATGTTTTTGGGAACGAATAATATCTTGTCCTTCTAAATTGGTAGGTAGCTTTATTTGCCTTTGCAATACTGTCTGTATAAAAAAAAATTCCATGTTGTCAAGTCAAGTAAGTACAGTATAATCTTTTTGTACCATCTAATGGTTTTCCTTGTAGTGGCATAGGTTGCTGTCATCTGATCCCATTGATCAATACCCGACATGTGATCATTATATTTCGCTACTTCTTCGGGCTTTTTTTTCTCTCCCGTACCTATTTCGCACTATGATCATACGTGAGTGATTTCTGGTGGTAATCACTAGAACATCTCGTTTGTCTTTCCATTTGCTCACATACATTTGCTTTTATCGCAACTAAAAATGGATTAGACCTGAGAGTACCGTTAGTATGCGTCTTTAATTTTAGTAATTTTTCGGACAACAAAACACTGTTATAATAGTTATCCATAAACACTTCGTGCCCTTTTAGTAGGTAAGGTTTCATTAACCGCAGAATTAACTTTTCTGTTGTAACGTTTTCTTTTTCTGTTTGATTTTAACGCCTGCTATAAGTTTTCTGCATCCCCAGAGGCCACTTTAATCATATAAAAAACTTGGTAACTATTTTATTTTCCGATTCAGAAATAAAATACATTGAAAGCGCATTTATTTTTTTCCCGTTCATTATAATAGAAAAAACATGCCCGGCTTTTGCAGAATGGAAAATGATTTATTAAAAAAATCTTTTCCAGAATTTCCTTTATAATTAAAGTGGTTTTTCTTCTTCTTTTGCAGGACAAGTCTTTGGTTATTTTACTATCGTGAAAAATTTGAGCACATAATGGCGAAAGGGTGTATTGTTTTTAAGTTTATAGGTAGTTTGGCCAACTCAAAATAGGGCAATACGTAAGAATATTTTTGCCTATTTCAAATCAACCAACCTTTCTTTAAAATTAGGTGTTTTAATAATCTACGAAATCATTAAAATTTTGTACTTTTATACTGTATTGTGTGTGTTATTGTTTATTAATAATAATAATACTAATTGTGTGTATACTGTATTGTACTGTAATTTTGTAAATTTTGTAATTTTTAATATTCTATAAAAAAAATTGAATTTAAAAAAAGTAATGAGTGAAAAACCTTTATTATTCAAAATACAAGATTTACATTTTATTTATTTTTTAAATACTGTGAATACCTAGTATAAAAAGTATACAATTTGGGAATTTTAAAAATATACATATGTACAGTTTGGGAATTTTAAAATAAGTATACATTTTAATTAGGTTACTTAACATTGGGATTTTTTTAAATACAAAACAAGTCGTTATATGTCAAGGTTTTAAACCATTAAACTTATAAACTAAAAAATTAAACAATTTGCTAGACCCTACTAAACAATAACAAAGTCAACCTACAAATTCTATATTTCAACAGAACACAATTTGGAGAAAGAAATTGAAAAAATATAAGAGAAGAAGTAGGAAAGATTGTAGAAGAAGCAAGGGTAGTAAAGAAAAGAATAGAAGTCAAGAAAAAAGTTTAAGTTTTAGTTAAGCCCCTGTACAGGCTACCCCTAGTGGGGAGTATACCCGTACTAAATTTAGTTAGTCAAATAGTTCCTGTACTCTTATTTAATAGTGAAATAAAAAATGGTAGGTTTTTTGTCCACCGGTCTTATGAGAATAGTTACATAAGGTAGATTTGTCCAAGTGACGTAAACTAACCTAATGTACACAAAAATATTACGTCACAGTACTGTGATAAAATATGCACTTAAGAAAAAGACTTCAAGTCCCAAATTAAAAAAATGGATCTCGAGAAAACTGTAAAACGTAGAATTTAATATAGAAACGTTACATTATTTTAAAGCATATATCAACTTCCCTAAGGTAAAAAAACGTATACCTAATATCATCGAATAGATAAATATTTGATTAAAAGAAAGTATATTCTTTTCAATGCAATATATGAAAGGTTAATTACTTTTTTAGATTTCTTTAGATGAACTATATGTTCTTCTACTTGCTAAATGCACTTCGCTATGTAGAAAAAATATTTTTACGAGTCCTTTATAGTAAACTTTGTTGTCATGTTTTTTTATTTCATTCTTTTTAACAAATTTGATTGTCGGAACCAAATGTACATGTAGTGTCCATAGAATAACAGGATTTTAGCTATCTGTAAAATATAATAACTTTAAGTATAGTACTAAAATTTTACCCATGCATATGCACATTTTTGACACTTTGATTTGGTATCTTCGTAATAGTTAGTGCTTTAAAAAAATAATATAGATGTTACGTTATATCTTTTTTTTTTTTTAACGAAACACCAAGTAAATTTTTATCTAAAAAACGGCATTGGCTTTAATTTGGTGTATGTAAACTTAAATATTTTTCTGTTTTGCATTATTGTTATTAAATAAAAATGTAATTAATTATGGTGACAATTTAGCCAATTATTTAAATACATCTTTATTGTCATAGATCCATATCTATATGTAAAATTTAAATGTACCAAAATTAATATTATAGAAACAGTAAATATACTTACAAATCAAAAAAACAGATAGATGTCTTGTTGGAATCCTGTCCAGTTTAGGATTCGTAGATGGAAATTAAACACTTTAATTTCGAAACAAACTTTTAAAAACTTGATTTATTTTAAAATAATAAAAACTATAAAATATACTTTGTGTTTAACTTATTAAAATATGATGATATTCAGTGATAAGAATGAGAAGAGAGAGAGATTGGTAGACTGTCAAAGTAACAAGACTAAGAGAATTTCTAAGTGTCGCAAATGTTACATTTAAAAGAGTATTTATATGCAAAAAGAGGTGACGCGCGATATTGGTGTATGTGACAAAACTATCAAAATAAAAAGTTAAAGGTTAATATTTAATTAAATGATAACGCGCTCAAATGTTAAAATATTAAATTTGGCAAACTTGATAAGACTAAAATAAGTTAATTTCCTAAGAAGCTGATGTAACATTATTTGCGAAAAATAGAATAATTACAAAAAACTTGACTTGGTTTAAAAAGAATTATGTGACAGTTTTATGATTATAGATACAGGGCCTCCCCTGTTAAGTGTTTTAATAAGGCTGGCATTTAATAAAACACCCAACAATGTAAATATGATAATTTAAGTATACAACAAAAATGATAAAAATATAATTATACAAAGTTAAATAAAAAATTATGATATAAATGTGGTTTTTTTCCCTTTTTGATTACCTTTATTTATTTTTCTTAAGGTTAAAGTAAATAATAAAAAATAAAGATCAATAATTTTACAAAATAATAAAAATTAACACCATTTAAATAACATAACAAATAAAATATTATAAATTTTGAAGAGCCTTTTTTTATGACCTGGTAATTGGACGGTTGCTCAATTCGATTTCTTCATAATCGTGGGATTCGTGGGACTCTGACCTAGATGGCTTATTAGCGATGGTTTCCTTTAGGCAATGGCATTGGAGGTCTCGCATACAATGGATTGGTGGTACCAGTAGGAGTAAGAGAGATAGGCCTTCTTTTACGCAGGTCGACTGGCTGGATGGACTGCATACTACTGTGGTGGAGTGTATTGTGGCTGCTAATACACACTAGAGATTAATATCTACTTCTGCGAAAAATCCATCATAGCATCGGCCAACGGTATCTTCGGCAACAACACCATATAAGCATGAATAGTCTGAACAAAATGGCTAGACTTCCAAGACGTACGTTCTACCATTTTGATAATCTTGAAATCGGATTATTCATCTTATCTTGTAAGATTTCGTCAAATTGTTTGAGTTTATTATTTGCATGATTTAGTTCGTTAAGGTTGAGGTTTGAAAGCTTTATGGGTTCCATTTCTTCAGATGCAAGGTACTCTTGTTGTTTTAGACAACAATCGTCTATTTTTATGTCAAACGGCGGAACTGGATTCATGTAGTTCGCTGTTTAGTACGAAGTAGCGATGAGCATTGCAGATGGAGTATAGCATTTACACCTGGGTTGCAGTGTTAGAACACCGGTTTCCTTGATGGAAATATCAATGACTCGATTAATTGAGTCACAATATATTGTTCCAAGAACAGGTACTTCCATGTCGGTCTTGACCACTTTTGTGTCACAACTTCAGGGAATTCACAGGTAGGTCTTCCTTTTACCAGATATACTATTGCGTGGTTGCAAATGTAGATAGCTGGTGAAATGGATACACAATTTGCTAGGTCCTTTAGCTCACTGTAGAATGTCTTCGTTATACTCAGTAAGAGGTAGGAAAAAAGGGGTTATTAAAGAAGTAGATAGTGGTGTTAGTAAGACGTACAGGTAAAGGTATTAAATTAAAAATTTAAAAATAGTCTTTAGTGACTCTGGGTAGCTTAATTACAAAGACTAACATTTTATTTGCATAAAATACTGATAATTTCGATACGTCGAAATATTTATAAATAGTGGACAAGTTGTCCGTTTCGAAAGGGAATTCTGAATTAAAGTTTAATTAAATTTTCTTTAATTCTTGGCTTAAATGTCTTGGTGTTATAATTGATAGATGAAAAACATTTTCTTTAGAGAACAATATAGCGGATATTATTAAATCAAACTCTTCAGTTAGTTTGTTTATTAAATGCTTAAGTAAATTTAAATGATCAGTTTCTATCTGAGCAAAAGTCAAAGAATTTATTCTTTTTACTGTTGAACTAGAAAACTCAATGAATTTTTAAATATTTTTATTAGGTATATTTTGATTTATAAAAATCGATTGCGTGGTTTTATTGTAATTAGATAAAGCGTCGGAGAGGATGTGTTAGTGTGAATTAAATTTTGCATATCTATATTATTTTTTGTTATATTTTCGATTGACTCGGTTTAATATTGTGCATCGTCCGAATCTGGGATTCCGAATAACCACTTATCGCATAGGATACGCCGTTAAATAAACCTCTCTTTACACAAGTAACTTCGTCAATGTTATGACCCGTTAAATGGAAAATTGAATCGAATTTTTCATCGATTATTTTAAAATTATTTTTTATAAGTTCTAAAGTTTCTTGACAAGAAAATTCTAAGCCTTTTGGTCGAGTGACGTTAAAAGATTTTCTAAAATTATTACTTAAAGGTTGTTATATTTCATACATTTTAACAGTAAATTTTTAATTTCTCCTCGCATATAAATAAAAGATAAGAGTGTAAAATAGTCATGAGATGATCTAGCTTGACCTATGTTATGATAAAAGATTCCAGTTTTGTCGTTTTTTAGAGAAATTTCGTACGGTAGGCCAGTGTCTGTACAAGTTGTTTTAAGGATTGATAAGGTCAGTGTTAGAATCGTTATCAGTGTATACGTCGCCATCTGTAAAGAATGGTTTCATTAAATTATGCTGATAAATGTTTGTTTTGTTGTTGTTTATTAATAATTTAACAGTTTGATTGGGGTATACTTTAACAATTTTAAATGGACCTTTATAATGCGGAGAAAGTTTTTTAGTTAATCCGATTTTTTGAGTTTATATTGTACGTATACAAGTTCACCTACTTTCTATTTATTGTACTTTAGTTTTAGATCATAATGATTTTTGGAATTATGTTTAGATTTAATTAAATTATCGCGAGCTATTTTAAAATTTTTATTAAGTTTTAATTTTATGTTGGAATAGAAATCATCGTAAGTATATTTAAATTCGGGTTTATTTTTTAAACTATTGGGCAAGACTGCCAATGCATGGGGAATTCCCCAAAATATGGGGACTTTCATGGATCGAGGGTTTTTTTGGGAAATGGGGATTTTTGGGAATTTAAAATGTATCATCTTAAAAATTGTAAAAATATTATTAAATTAAAAAAGAAATAAGAATAAGCGTAGCCAAAGCCGCATTTTTTCGTAAAGTATGATAGATATGGTGTTTTGCATTAAAATAAATATATTAATAAGAAAAAACTTACCAATCGGTTCGGTTATGTAATCCCAAAGTCCTGGTTTTCGACACTAGGTTTAAAGGGAAGGGAAAAAGAGGAATTTAAGGATGTCGAAATTGTTGTTACACAGAAAATACAACCGTTTGTATAAACCGTAAAACCGCCGTTAAAACTTAATTCAATCTTTATCTCCGCTCAAAAAAATATTATCTACCGGTTAAATTTCAGCTGCTTCTATCGAAGTATTAAGTCTTACTACTGAAATATAGAATTCAACTAACTTAACAATAAAAATGCTTAACCCTTTGAACAGCAAAAGGCAATGTTGCCAATAAATTAAATATTAAAATGCCAATTCAATTTTGGCCTAAACATACCCCCTACCCTGAAAAATAATTTTTTAGCCAAATCGGAAAAACAAAAAATATTCGGGAAAATAACAAAAAAAAATAAAAAACTCTTTAATTAAAAACCCGTATGTTTTAAATTAAACCTAAAAGTGCAGTACAACTATAATATCTAATTATTGGGTGGGTAAGGGGCAGATTTTTACAACCGGCCGCGTAAAAACGCCTTTAGACGTTTTTATTGTAACATTACGTATAATGCCATCTTTTCCGGGATGGACATTAATAACAACAGCTAAAGGCCAATGTAATGCAGGTGCATTGTCGGTCTTTAAAATTAGCACTGATCCTATACCAATATTAGGCTTATCGGTATTCCATTTTTGTCGGATTTGTAACGATGTTAAATATTCCGCACTCCATCGTTTCCAAAACCCCTGAACCATTTGTTCTATTAATTGAAATCTGTCTAAACGATTTTTAGGAATTCCTCCTAATTCTTCCGCAGGAAAACTCTGTAAAGGTTTCAGAGTTAAAAAATGCGCCGGCGTTAAAGCTTCCGGTGCTATTGGATCAGAAGATAAACCGCACAACGGTCTTGAGTTTAGTATAGCTTCGATCTGAATTAAGACGGTTGAATATTCTTCATAAGTTAAAAGTTGATCCCCCACAACTCTATAAAGATGATTTTTTACCGACTTCACGTTACTCTCCCACAAACCTCCCATATGAGGCGAAGAGAGAGTGTTAAACCGCCACTCTATTCCTCTTGTACCTAGCTCCGTTTCTAAGGCATCTTTAAAATTTGGAGAATTAAAAAATTCGTTAACTTCTTTTAGAATTCTTTTCGCACCTACAAAATTGGTACCTCGATCCGAATACAACACCTTTACCGGACCCCGCCGAGAAATAAATCTTTTAAACCCCTGTAAAAAATGATCAGTTGACAACGAACTAACCAACTCTAAATGTATAGACTTTATGCTCATACATACAAATAAACAGACGTACGCTTTATGTACACTCGCGTTTTTTCGTTTTCCTAACGTAATATTTACCGGACCAAAATAATCTACTCCAGTATGCGAAAACGCGTGACTTTCTTGTACCCTAGCCGAGGGCAAATTAGCCATAAGTGGGGTTAGATTTTTAGGTTTTGTCCGAAAACAAGTATTACATTTATTAATGACATTCCGAATTAGACTTCTACCGCCTAAAATCCAATATTTTTGCCGCAAAATAGTCTCCAAAAGATAAGCGCCTGTATGAAGATTAATTTTGTGATAAAATTCTATTAATCTTACGGTTAAAGTTTCTTTTGCCGGCAAAACTATAGGATGTCTTTGAATATAATCTAAATTTGAATACGCTAAGCGACCCCCGACCCTAAGCAATCCATCTTGTAAAAAGGGGTGCAATTTTTGGAGCTTAGCTGAACACGATTTTGACGTGTTTAATAATTTTATATCCGAGCCAAAATGTTTTAATTGAACTAATTTAATTAAGCATATTTCCGCCTTTAGAAGATCCCTGGTCAAAATTATAGGATTTTTTGAAATAATTTTTAAAAATCGTAAAATCCAAACCGTAATCCGCAAAATTCTACTCCACGATGAAACCCGATCGGTTAAATCTAAAAGAGGGTGGAAAAGTCATTTTCCTTTTGACTAATAAAAAACTGTAAACTAGAATTTCCGACCTCTTCGGTTTCACAATTGTTAACATTTTGTAAAAATTCTGGCCATTTATCTTCCGTGAGTTTTAACCAAGAAGGTCCATATAACCACAGGGGGTGTGCAACCATTTGTGCCGGGGTTAGACCGCGTGATAAGCAATCCGCCGGATTTTGCTCCCCTTCAATGTGGTACCATAAAACATTTGGAATATTTTCTTTTATTTTTGCAACCCGATGCGCTACAAAAATATCTTTAAGAAAAGGTGTTTTTAACCAACTTATCACCGTAGATGAATCCGAAAACGCGAAAATTTTCAAAATTAAAATTCGCTCCTTATAATTTTCGATTACATGCCGAACCAAATTTGAAAGCAAAAGCGCTCCCAATAATTCTAACCGCGGTACTGTCAAGGCTTTAGCAGAGGAAACCTTTGACTTCGCACACACCAGTTGAATATTAATTTCGCCATTAATAACCGTACGCAAATAAATAACCGCTCCGTATCCGTTTAAACTTGCATCTGAAAATGCAAAAAGTGTAACCGATTGACGCGCCGATGCGCCTATATGCCGTGGAACTTTAAAATTTTCAAGTTCATGCCATTCTGAAAGAATTTTTCCCCATGTAGTTTTAATATTTGATGGCGGTTCTTCATCCCAATCCAACTTATTTAACCACAATTCTTTAATAATTATTTTTAGATATAGAAGAAAAGGTGCCAACAACCCAATAGGATCGAAACATCTAGCAACCACCGATAAAATCGACCTTTTTGTACAATTTTGATCCGGAATTTTTAAATTAAAGGTTAAAAAATCGGATTGTGGATCCCACTGCATTCCTAAAACTTTAGTTTCCGTTTTAAATGTTACATTTTCTCGAGTTGAAATTAATTTTTCCGCGGGTATTTTATTACAAAGTAAATCCGAATTAGTAGACCATTTTGTTAAATCAAAACCACCTGCTTGAAATAAATTAACCGATTCATTATATAATAAAAAGGCTTCATTTTCCGTATCTATACTACAACAATAATCGTCCATATACAAATCACGTGACGCACACTTCGCCGCTAAAGGATAATTCGCTTGTTCGTCACTAATAAGTTGTTTTATTGTACGTAATGCTAAAAGGGAGAGGACTTTAGCCCGAAAGCCACTACCTTTATTTCGTAACATCGAATTTCTTCTTCAGAGTCAAAACGCCATAATAATCTTTGATACCGCCAATGCTCAGGTATAATCTTTATCTGCCGGTACATTTGACGAATATCCGCCGTCAATGCAAATTTAAACAACCGAAAGTTTAACAGCAAAGTAAATAAATCCCTTTGAAGTTTGGGACCACTGTATAAAATATCGTTTAACGAAACGTCATTGTCTGTGGGCGCGCTCGCGTCGAGAACTACCCTGACCGGCGTACTAGAACTACTAGATTTAATTACTGGATGGTGAGCAATATAATATGCTGAATATTTTCCGTAATCATTTTTAATTAAACTCATGTGACCCTGATCAATAAAATCTTGCATTACTTTGTTATATTCGATACGTAAATTTAAATCTTTAGATAACCGCCGTTCTAAAGAAAATAATCTGACCTGCGCATTATGATAAGAATCCCCTAAGCTTTCCGGTGACATTTTGAAAGGCAAACCAACTGTATATCGCCCGGAAGAATCCCTACTATACGTTTTTAAAAATATCTCTTCGCATTCGCTTTCCTCCGGTTCCAACGTTTTAATCCAAGACTCGTTTTTAGGAGTTTCTTCAATTTCCCAAAATTTACTTAAAAGTTGCTCTAGTGAATGCTCTTCTTGAAGCGTAAATAAAACCAGTAATGATGGTAAAATTGGAATTTTACCCATAACGACGTAACCGAACGCCGTTTGCACCGCTACTGGTGAACCCGATATACCGGTAACCCGATTTTGACCTAAAATCAAAGAAAAAATTTCTACTCCGATTATTCCGTGAATTTCTCCGTGTTCATGAAATTTATCATCCGCCAATGGAACGTTTTGTAAATCTGGAATACCGCTTAAATCGACTGGATACTTTGGTAAATCGTCCGTAATTTTATCCACCACCAAAGCTTTAAATGAAATTTTTTTATTTTTGTCATGACGTGACGCAACGGTTACATATGTAGAGCCATTCACACTTTGATTATTACCGCCCAATCCTTGAACCGATGAAAAATATTTTGAAATTTTTAAATTTAATTTTTTACAACTAGCAAATGTTAATAAATTAACCTGACTACCCGAGTCTAAAATAAATCGAGCCTCATTATCCGAAACCGAACTATTTACAATCGATACAACCGCTGTCGAAAGTAAAGTAGTAAAATGTTGTTTATTTTTTAAGACCGCCGCCGAATTGTAATGATTATTACATAAGAGTACCTCACTATCATGTGACTTAGATACCTCTTCATTTGACTCACCCTGTATTTTTAGAGGAATTTCCTTATTTATATTTAAATTTTTAATTACTTCCGTTTTCCCGGTATGCAATAAAATGTGATGTTTCTTAGTGCACACTGCACACACCCTTTCCGAAGGGCAGCTTCTTACCCCGTGGTTAGAAGACAAACAATTAAAACACCACCCGTTATCTTTAACTGTTTCATATCTTTTTGCAGCAGTAATCCCTTTAAATTTATTGCATATGCCTACATAATGCCCTGGCTGTTTACAAAAAATACAAATTACTTTATTATTTCCTTTTGGTTCATGAACCACAAATGATCTACGTCCCGCCCCTTTACTTATACCCGAAGTAGAAGGTTTATTAAGGTGCAATAGTCTTGCATGACCCTGTACAAAATTTATTAAATCTTCATAAGTAGGAATATCCGACCCACTTTGTTTCATTTCAAAAGCGCGAACCGTTTCATGATCTAGTTTTGACAAGGCCTGGTATAATAAAATAAAATCTGCCAAATCCGGTACGTTTAATCTCTTAAGTGCCAATACTGCTACATTAAATTGTTCTAAAAATAAATTATAAGATTTTTTTCCGATTCCTCCTGAAAAGGTTTAAAATTAATTATTTGTTGTAAATAACTGTTAGCTAAAGCCCGTTTATTCTCATACTTATCCGTAAGTGCCTTATAAATAATATCATAGTTATCCCCAGTAATCGAAATTCCCGCGCATACACTTAATGCTGGACCCCTTAAACGCCCTACTAAATAATGAATTTTATCAAGATTAGTTAAAGACTTATTTTCGTGTATCATAGTTTTATATAATGAATGAAAAGTTTCCCATTGCCGCATTTCCCCTGAAAATTCGGGTAAGTCAATTTTAGGCAATTGGGGTATTCTACCCTCTAACTGAGAAATACTACTTTGATTTCGACTAGCCGCTGTGGTCGATGATTTTTCCGTGTCTTCAAGCCTTTTTGCAGCTATCCGGATATAGCAAGCAAGTTCATTTATTGTCGATAAAACTTGATAATCTGGTTTAAATTCACTTTTAATTTCAAATTGTACCGTATTTATTTCATCAAGAACCGATATTAAAGAATCCATAGTATGATCTAAAGTCATGTACATAGTTTTAAACTTTTTTATTTCCGAGTCCGAATTTAAATTTTTCGAATAATTATAAAGTGTTTGCAAAATTAAATACAAAGATTCCTTTTTGCTACCAGCATTTTAAATTGATGTTCTGCCGTAGTACCCATTAATTATGATTTGATTTAAAAAGATTCTTTTATTATTTTAATAAATAATGATAATAATAATAATAATACCGTGAAAATATGTAGCAAAATTAGGAACTAAAAGGATTTGACTGTAAAAACAAACTTTAGAGCAATAAATTGTATTTTCTGCAAAGAAACTAAAAAATAAAAAAACCCGTCGTTTTTTTATTATTATGACCACAATAAAAATTAGCAAATCGCCCTTTCCGTCAAAAGGCCAAGCAGCTTATGTAAAAATTGATAAAGATTGAATATAAAATCAAAAAACCGATAAACGTTTTAAAATTAAACTGTGAAAAAATAAATTTTAGAAAACCCGCTGTTTTCTTAATAACTTTACAAAGTGACAACAATGTCCAAAAACCGAAAGCCTATTTTTAATCTCAAATTCCGTATGAGATATTAATCCGGCTTATCAGCAATGTAAAAAACCGAAGTGTTCACAGTAAACATTCAAAAAATTCGATTGGCAACTCAATGTGAGCGTTTTATTTCAATGCAATACAAATTATATGATGAAAAAATTTTTAACTAATAAATCCGGCTCGAAATGGACCAAATGTTTCCTTCTTAGCTCAGTGGAATTTTGTTTTGCATTAAAATAAATATATTAATAAGAAAAAACTTACCAATCGGTTTCGGTTATGTAATCCCAAAGTCCTGGTTTTCGACACTAGGTTTAAAGGGAAGGGAAAAAGAGGAATTTAAGGATGTCGAAATTGTTGTTACACAGAAAATACAACCGTTTGTATAAACCGTAAAACCGCCGTTAAAACTTAATTCAATCTTTATCTCCGCTCAAAAAAAAATATTATCTACCGGTTAAATTTCAGCTGCTTCTATCGAAGTATTAAGTCTTACTACTGAAATATAGAATTCAACTAACTTAACAATAAAAATGCTTAACCCTTTGAACAGCAAAAGGCAATGTTGCCAATAAATTAAATATTAAAATGCCAATTCAATTTTGGCCTAAACATATGGGAAATTTCAAGAACCCAACTAGCCGGGTTTCCACGGAGTTGTAGCTAGCTGATCGCCTAATTATAAAATAAAAATTGTAGAAGAGCAAGTCAACTATCAAAAGATTTCTTGGAGGTTAAAAATCGTGTTGACTCAGTTGACTGGTATTTTAGACTGTTTATAGTGACAAATGGCAATTTAATCTTCTCATACAAACAAGGTAGGTGAACGTTTTATTATTTGCCTATTATTGTAGACTGATGATTGATTTTAATTTAATACACTTGCATGCATAATGTAAATTATTCATTATATATTTGGGGTATCTTGCTATTTGTATTTTAGCTTCCTACTTATTTTAAATAATAAAAATGAATAAATGGCTAATTAAGAATCCTAAAAAGCCTACTGATAAAGGGGAAAATGATAAATTATTGTTAGATAGTAGCAATAGTGGTAATGATCCTAACAACAAACTGTAGAATTTTCAGGTAAAGGTTTAACTTGATTAATAAATGTAGCTTGTATATAATATGTTTTTTTAAACTACTGTGAGAAAATCTGATATGTATGCCCACCATAAGCTGTAATGTAAGTGAGCCATCAGTATCCAGCTCTCTCTGTGAGGATGAAAATGAAGAGGAAATTAATAATGTATAAATTCGATAGTTGAATAATTTTTTATTTTACTAAGTTAATCACTCGTTGCAGAACTTGTCCGTCAGCATAGAAAAACCTTGCGCCAAAAGAAAAAAATAGAGGAAAAGCAATATTATAAGTTCAGTAAGAGTTGGATTTCAATAAATGAGTTTAAAGATTGGCTGTCAAAAGCAACTACAGATACTAGAAATAATTTACATGAACATGCCTTTTGTAAAATGTGCAATATCACCTTAATTGCACATAAAAGTGATCTTCTTCGACATTGTAAAACAGAGAAACACCAAAGAAATATGAAGCAAGCAAATTCAAATCAAACAGTGTTCAGCATGTTGGAAATACAAGTTGATGCATCTACAAGAAGAGCTGAATTAAAATTGTGTGGTTTGTTGGCTTGTAATAACCTTACATTTTTATTAATGGACACGCTAGGTCCTTTATGTGCAAACATATTTCCTGATTCGAAAATCGCCAAGGAAATGGCTATAAAAAGAACAAAAGCAACAGCTAGTATAAAACATTCTTTTGGGGAACATTTTGCAAATCAACTTTATACCAAACTGCAAGTTCCTGGTAGTTTTTTCTCCGTAATAATGGACGAGACTACAGATAGGAGTACATCAAAATAATGTGCTTTTAATGTCATATTTTTTTATGAAAAAGTTTAAACGCGTTTTTTTGATATGGTAGAAACACCCATAGAAAATGCCGACGGCCTTTGTAATACCCTTAAGGAGGTATTAGTTAATAAAAAAATACCATTTTCAAACCGAGTAGGTTTCGCATCTGATACTACTAATGTAATGTTTGGGGAAATAAATTCTGTAGTATCCCATTAAAAAAAAATCCAAATATTGCATTTATTAAATGTTCCTGTCACTTAATACATCTTCCAGCTTTAAAAGCGTGTTTGAAATTACCGCGGAGAATTTCAAGAGTTTTTTTAAGGAAAAATTACACAAAATTAAGCTAGTAAGCAATACTCGTTGGCTCTCCTTGCAAAGTTGTGTTGACCGAGTATTAGAACAGTATGAGCCTTTACTTGCATACTTAACTGAAACAGTATTTTCTAATCCTTCAAAAACAACTGAAGAAATGATAAATACCATGCAAAATAAATTCACAAAAATTTTCTTTGAAGTTATGTCATACATTTTAGGCTTGTTAAATAATATTAGTACAATGTTTCAGTCAAAAAGCCCACGTTTACACCAATTGAAACCAGAAACGAAGGCTCTTTTGAAAACTATTCTTAGTAATTACAAAAAGTTTTCAGTCATAAAACAAACAAAAAATATTTTTAAGATAAATCTTGTAGATCCTCACTTATTTATAAAAATTGAAAATATTTATCTAGGTGTTCCGGCTTCAGTGTCATTGAATTTAATTAAAGAAAGTGCATCTTAAGATGAGTTAATATTATTTTTAAAATCTTGTTTAAATTTTTATGTTGAATTGGCTAAATTAAAAAATATTTACATTTAAAGATTATTTCTTTTCAATTATAGAAATTGTTAATCCCAAAACAGCTCAATATTTTGAAATTAAAAGTCTGTCAGCTGTCTTGAGAAGATTCCCAGTAATAAATGACTATGTTAATTTACAGCCACTAGATAATGAGTGGAAAATGCATGCCCTTCCAGATTTCCCACAACATAATATACAGTTGGAAAATGTTGAGGAATACTGGATAAACATTTTCCAATTAAAAAAGGCAGCAATGTTCAAATGTATTAATTATGATTTTTGGGAATTCACGCATCTTTCATTGCTCTGAACCATTGGCACCACTGCTATTGGGTATAACTGCTTTGTGTCCAAACCAATGATTTAAATAATAATATAGATGAATGTAGCGAGAATCTAAATTACCCTTGTATGGGCTTTGCGCAGGGTGCTAGCTGTCATGCGCGGTAAGATTTTACAGACTGCCTAAAAATATTCAATAGCTGATCACAGGTTATAAATAGAACCAGCTTAAACACTTTTTATAGGTTATATTTATAAAGAAAATAGGCCGAGTAATTTTGTTTATTGAATAGCATATCTTATTATACATTTTATTTTAAGTTCATATTGGTATTCTTAAAAATATTTAAAACGTAAACTGGGTTAGATATTGGGTACTGGTGTTTGTCAGTTTATTATTTATGAGACGCATCGCCGTTTTTAATTAAATTTAGTATACGACCGTGTTTTGAGGTCATAATTATAAATTAGAATTCCGCTTTTTTTTTTAGTTATGCAAATCCTCTTTGACTTAACCTTTAGACACAATATTTTTTGTATTAATATCTTTCTTCGTAAAACTGGTTTGACACAACAAAACTAAATGGTTCTATAATAAAAAAAAGTGGAATGATTTTATAGTATAATATTATGATTATAAATTTATTATTTTTAAAATAGAACAGCGTCAAAAAACTATTAAAAAATTTTATTTTTTTTCATAAAATAACGAGTGTTTTTTTAAAGCAATTAGTTTATTTGGTAAAACTAGTTTTACAAGGGATTTAAAGGCGGATTTATTAGGTCGACATTTCGCTCCCGCTGTTGCAGCAGTCTCCGTTCAGTTAAACCTATGGCGTTTAATGCAATCGGTACTAATATTATAAAGGTAAAGTTTGTACCTTCGTCTGTAAGGGCTAATCTTCGAAACTACTAAACCCATCATGAAAATTCTTTCACAATAAAAAAACTACACTATAAGGGAGTACTATAAGATATATTTTATTATGATTGAACAAAAAGTTCAGAGAAAAATATAATTTAAGTCCAACGAAGTAGACACGGGTCAGCTAGTTATATTATAAGGAGGTAAAGTTTGTAACTTTGTTTGTTTATAAGGGCTAATATTCGAAAATACTGACCCGATCATGAAACCTCTTTTACAATCAGAGATCCACACTATTCAGGAGTGTTATAGGCCAAGGATGGCAAAGCTTTATCAACGTGCCATTTTTTTGGAGAAATATTTCGCCATTTCTGCTATAGGCTATATTTGATTATGATTTAACAAAAAGTCTTTTAAAGGATTTTAAAATTAAACGATACAATAACCTTTTTAATGTAAATCATTTCAATTTATATCACATGCTAATAACTCAGAAGAGGTTACTTTTGAATAAATGACACACTATAAAACAAATACCTTAAACATTGATACAGTAGTGCCATAGCAAGCTATAGGTATACTATAAGAAAATAACTAAATTACTAACTAATGGCAGTAAAAATATACAGGTAAACAAAACAAACTCATTAAAGTTTATAGATTTATTTATTTCATAATTCATATTATTACAAACAAATGTCACAAATTGTTTTAATAAAACTGCAATATTTTATTTCCTGTGATTATAAATACAACAGTAAATTGCTTATATACAACAAGAGAAGAATTAGAAGAAAGAAACGTAAATGTACAGTTTGTGCCTAAAATAATCAATGGAAAATATAACTTTAGCCCTACATGATACTTTGATGTTTTCGACAATTTTTTTCTTGGTTACATCTGGTTAGCTTTTAATAACTACTAACTGCAACTAACTTTTTAAATTTTTAATTATATAGGTATAGCTTTAAAAAGTACACTACAAAAGCAAATATTAATAAGTCACTGAACTTTTTTACAACATAAAACTATTTGGCTTTAAACATAAAATTATATTTTTTTGCAAATTCATCTTTCTTTCACCTAACTCTTTAAATACATGGTAAGTTCATTCTGCGCTTTCAACATTTAAGTCTTTCTGTAATGTTTCAGACGTTCTTTATATTTTTTAAAATGCAAGCAAGAAAAGTGTTTAGTAATGAAACATTAAAATTTTTAAATAAAACAATTTTTATAAATAAATAAATTTCCTATCCGTGACGTCCGTTCGATGCCGACGTATGTGCGCATACCTTTAATGAGTAAATCAGCATGCTGCCTATATCTCAAAAATCAGCAACACTTGACATACATACAGTGTGTTAAACATTTTTGATGTAGAATTTAATACAAAGTCACAATTTGTTAAAATATACAGGGTATTTCATACAAAAATACTACAAATTGTTTTTGGGATACCTTGTATATTAAGTGGTACTGTCAATAAAAAGAGAGTATCAAATTAAACGTTTTTATTTCAAGTTTATTTTTGTATCTTGTACAGGAGCCACGTTATTTCATGTATAAATCGAGTTGGGGCACTCTGTACATATAAACTAGTTAAATAAACCATAAAACAAATATTGTTCATACAAGTATTTTGAAAGAAGTCGATAAAATGAACATGCATGCAGCATCCATATACATACATAAAAAGATAAATTTACAAAAACAGTGAAAATCAATAACATACAGACCATCCACGGATGGAGTTTACAAGAGGACAAGTGAATAAAAAAACTGTTTTGACAAAATTTATCCGTGATAAAAATGTTTGTTTGTAAAAAAATATGATAGAGAAATTTTTGTTTTTGTAAACACTGTTCGCAAAAGCTTGAGAAACATGATTTTACTTCAAGAGTAAACTACCTTCGTTTTAAAAATTTAAGCAAAAGGGTAATTAGAAAATGTTGTTGTCCTCTTGTAAACTGTGGGCAGCCTATATAATATTACATTCCAAATTGTATAAAAAAGTAATGTTAAAATTAATTAACTAACTGTACAACCTGCTGCCACTTTAACACTTTCACTGCCAGCGACATTTTTTGCGAAATGGACCTCTAATAGGTTACTAAATATCGGCTACTCAAAGTTAAGTTGTTATTTTAAATTTTGGGGAATTTTGAGACCGTGATCGCATTTAATACACGAAGTTCAGAAGGTGTGGAATTCTGTGATCAAATTTGATACATGTGGCTTATAGTTATGACATTGGCTGATGTCAATATAAAAAGCCTGCGTGTATTAAAATTGATACACAATAAGTTTTATTATTTTTATTTATTACATATAAAAACTTTAGGTCTTACATTGTAAAGTAAAATTATTGTTTTAAGGTGACATTGTGTAACTTAAAAAAGCAATTTAGGCACATAAACTTTTTGTCGAGGCAACCTGCACATCTTGTGGAACACTGCTTTGAGTTTTTTGTTGCATGAGCCCTGCCATATTTCTCTGAAAAAAAATATAGCATACAACACAGCGACCCCTTTTATCAAACTTTTCCAATTTATTAGCGTTTTCTTGAACAAAGGTAGTCTCAGTTTTTTTACATATTTCAGCAACTAGGTTTTCTCTGAATGTCGTTTTATCCATTTTTTTGTTCATAGCTGTATTATAAAGAATTAGAGCGTTTACAACTGCAGTACCTGTCAGTAGCTCCATTCCTACTTTTCTATACCATTTAATTGATCTTCGAACCGGGTTGCTGTAAGACGACCTTTGATCCGAAACATCTATGTACGATTTAGCAGAATTGTATTCAACTATTGTACTGGGCTTTTTTTTGGTTCCTTTTCTCGTTTCTACTTCAATCATTTTAGTAATGAATTTTGTGGTTAAGAAGCAGACTTCACGTTTATCAACCCATTTTCCAACTATAACTTTTGTGTTACTTTCAAGAGCTGACATTTCTCCTTTTTTCAGCTTTTTCTGAAAAACTGGCTTTGGATTGTACCTTCTATTTTTTCTCAATGTACCAATTAAATGAATGTTATTATCATTAAGTTGATGTGCTAGACCGACACTAGTATAATAATTATCAGTAACTAATGTCCTGCCTGTTTGGAGCATGGGTTGCATTAATTCCATAACTACTTGATTGGTAAATGGCTGGCTAGTTGATCTAAGTTGTTTTCCAGCGTAAATTTTTGCATTGAATCCACCTTGTCCGCATAATTTAGACATTTTTACGCCATACTTATGACGCTTGCCGGGTATGTATTGCAAAAACGAGAGCCGACCACTAAAAGGAATCATGGTTTCGTCTATGCAAACGTACTCTCCAGAAGTATAAGCCGCTTAAAATTTTTTATTGCACAGATCCAGTAATGCACCTAACTTGAAGAGGCGATCTCCTTCAGGACATAACTCATTATTTGAAAAATGCAGATGGGCTAAAAGTGCCTCAAATCTGTTTCGTGACATGCCTGTTTGTTGGTAAATGCTGCATTTGTGAATAAAATTTGTACTCAATAGTCCTTTAGACGTGGTTTTGGATTTAGCCCCATCCATATAATTATGCCCAAAAATAACCACATCTCTTCTTTATTTGTATCAACCCAATTAGCAAGGAATGAGTTCTGTTTTATTGTGTCATTTGATATACCGTCAAAAACTTTTTGTTCAGCGAAAATATTAGTTTCATTTACCAAAAGATCAAATAAATCGTCTGTCAGCAATAGTTTATAAAAGGAAAATGGGCTGTCATCTTGAAGATTTACAACGTGAACATTTATTGAGCTATCTTGTGGAGGTGGAAAATTATTCAAGTTACCTACAACTTCACCCCATATAACATTCTGAGTAATATTTATATTAGTATTACCACCTTGCATATTTTGATTATCTTCAGTATTGGAATCTGAACTAACCAAAAATAAATAATTTTTAAAAAATTCCACACACAGACATATATGTCGCCTTATTTAC